>JAJIBD010023263.1:0-40151 GCA_021461705.1 Cryptotis parvus | reverse complement strand
GGAAATCCAGAGATTCCTGTAAATAAATGAAAATGAAGACACCAACTATAAGAATTTGTGGGATATGGCAAAAGCCGTGTTAAGAGAAAAGTTTATAGCTCTGCAAGCATTCATCAGGAAAGAAGAAAGGGCCCACATAAATAACTTGACTACACAGCTTAAGACATTAGAAAAAAGACCAACAAAAGGAGCCCAACCCAGGCAGAAAAAAGGAAATAATAAAAACTTTGAGAGGAAATCAATGAGTTGTAAACTAAAAAAAAAATTCCAAAAGATTAATGAAACCAAGAGCTGGTTCTTTGAAAAAATAAACAAGATTGACAAACCACTGGCAAGACTTGTAAGGACATGGAAAGAGAGAACCCAAATAAACAGAATCAGAAATAAAAATGGTGACATCACAACAGAAACCACAGAAATCCAAAAGATCATCAGAGATTACTTTGAGAGTCTGTATGGCGTGAAACATGAGAATCTAGAAGAAATGGATAAATTCCTGAAGTCCTATAACCTCCCACGGCTGAAACAAGAAGACCTGCAATACCTGAATAAGCCTATCACCATCGAGGAAATTGAAACAGTAATTAAAAGCCTGCCCAAACACAAAAGGCCAGGTCCAGATGGATTCACTAGTGAACTCCTACCAAACCTTTAAGGAGGACCTACTGCCAGTCCTTTTCAAGCTCTTCCAGGAAATAGAAGAAACAGAAACACTCCCAAACAGCTTCTACGAGGGCACATATCACCCCTGATACCCAAAGCAGGGAGAGACAACACAAAGAAAGAAAACTACAGACCAATATCCCTGATGAACACGGATGCTAAGATCTTCAACAAAATACTAGCAAACAGAATCCAAAGACTCATCAAGAAGATTATACATCATGACCAAGTAGGATTCATCCCGGGAATGCAAGGATGGTTCAACATTCGCAAGTCAATCAACATAATACAGCATATCAATAAGAGAAAAAATAAAAAACCATATGATCCTATCAATAGATGCAGAAAAAAGCATTTGACAAGATCCAGCACCCGTTCATGATTAAAACCCTCCAGAAAATGGGAATTGAAGGAACTTTCCTCAAGATAGTTACAGCCATCTACCAAAAGCCCACAGCGAACATCATTCTCAATGGGGGAAAAATTGAAAGCCTTCCCCCTGAGATCAGGGACAAGACAAGGTTGCCCACTCTCACCTCTTTTTATTCAGTATAGTACTGGAAGTACTTGCCATAGCAATCAGAGAAGAAAAGGACATCAAGGGCATCCAGATAGGCAAGGAAGAAGTCAAGCTATCATTATTCGCAGATGACATGATATTATACCTAGAGAACCCTAAACTCTCTACCAAAAAACTCCTAGAAACAAAGACACATATAGTAGAGTGGCAGGATACAAAATCAACACCCAAAAGTCGGTGGCTTTCCTATATACAAATAACGAAAGAGAAGAAAGGGATATTAAGGGAAACGATTCCATTCACAATTGTGCCACAGAAAATCAAATACCTAGGAATCAACTTAACCAAGTGTGTAAAGGACCTGTACAAAGAAAACTACAAGACACTGCTCCAAGAGATAAAAGAGGACACAAGGAAATGGAAACATATTCCCTGCTCATGGATGGGGAGAATCAACATTGTCAAAATGGTAATACTCCCTAGAGCTCTGTACAGATTCAATGCAGTCCCTATAAGGATACCCATGACATTCTTCAAAGAAATTGACCAAACACTCCTGAAATTTGTATGGAACAATAAACCCCCCAAGGATAGCTAAAGCAATCCTCCGGAAAAAGAAGATGGGAGGCATCACCTTTCCCAACTTCAAACTGTACTACAAGGCAGTAGTAATTAAAACAGCGTGGTATTGGAATAAAAACAGACCTGTGGACCTATGGAGTAGAATTGAGTATCCTGACACCCAAGCTCAAACACATGATCATTTAATCTTTGATAAAGGTGCGAAGAGTCCAAAATGGAGTAAGAAAAGCCTCTTCAACAAGTGGTGTTGGGAAAACTGGGCAGCGACATGTAAAAAAATGAATTTGGACCTGTGTCTAACACCATGCACAAAAATCAGATCAAAAATGGATTAAAGATCTCAATATCAGACTTGAATCCATAAAGTACATTGAAGAAAATATAGGAAAAACCCTCCACGACATTGAAGTTAAAGGCATCTTCAAAGGTGAAACATCACTAACAAAGCAACTAGAAGAAAACATAAACATATGGGACTACATGAAACTAAAAAGCTTCTGCACCTCAAAAGAAACAGTGACTAAGATACAAAGGGCAGTCCACAGAATGGGAAAGAATATTCACCCAATACCCATCTGATAAGGGGTTAATATCCAGGATATATCAGGCACTGGTAGAACTTTACAAAGAAGAAAACAAACAACCCCATCAAAAAATGGGGAGAAGAAATGAACAGAAACTTCAGCAAGGGAAGAAATTCGAATGGCCAAAAACATATGAAAAAATGCTCACCATCACTAATCATCAGAGAGATGCAAATCAAAACAACAATGAGATATCATCTTACACCACAGAGACTGGCACATATCCAAAAGAGCAAGAACAACAAGTGCTGGTGTGGATGTGGGGAAAAGGGGACACTCATCCATTGTTGGTGGGAATGCCAGCTGGTACAGCCTTTCTGGAAAACAATATGGACATTCCTCCAAAGACTAGAAATTGAACTCCCATTTGACCCAGCCATACCACTCCTGGGAATCTACTCTGGGAGGCCAAAAATACGCAGCGGAAACACCATCCCTACTTTTATGTTCATAGCAGCATTATTCACAATAGCCAGAATCTGGAAACAACCAGAGTGCCTGAGAATCGATGACTAGATAAAGAAGCTTTGGTACATCTACACAATGGAATACTGTGCAGCTGTTAGGAAAAATGAAGTTATGAAATTTGCCTATAAATGGATGGACATGGAGAAGATCATGTTGAGTGAAATTAGCCAGAAGGAGACAGATATAGAATGACTGCATTTATTTGCATGACATAAATATATATGTATATATTTTGATACCAATATCCAAGGTCAAGTGAAAGATGTATCAGGAGGTCTTGTCAAAGGTGGAAATTATCACAAACGTGTGGGAGTCAGAGGCTAGGTAAGACAGAAAATGGAACAGTGTGCCAACAATTGTGGAGGGTACTAATACCAACCTAGAACTGAGCATTAAATACAGGCAAAAAGGATACACATGACAACCCTTTAATGTATGTTCTGTAATCCATAGTCTGGAAGGGAAGGAAAAGAGAAAGAGAGAGAAAGGGAAAGAAATAAAGAACCTGCCATGGAGCTGGGCTGGGGACGGGGGAGGGAACCGGGGACATTGGTGGTGGGAGATGGGCACTGGTGGAGGGATGGGTGCTGGAACACTGTATGACCAATACCCAAATACGAACTTATCTTTGTAATTGTATATCTCACGGTGGTATAATAAAATACTTACTAAAAGTATTTTAATAAAAAATAAACTATGGTGCATCTATATAATGGAATGCAATGCAGCTGTTAGAAAAAAATGAATTCATGAGATTTGCATATAAATGGATGGACATGGAGAGTATCAAGCTGAGTGAAATTAGTCAGAAGGAAAAGAACAGGTATAGAATGACTGCACTTTTTGTGGGTTATAGAAATATATATTATGAGATCAATATGCAAATAAAGGGTCAGGCAGACTTGTCAATGATTGTAATCTGTCTCAAATGTGTGGGGGACAGAGGTTAAGTAAGATAGAGAAGGGACCAGTTTGTCAACAAGAGTTGGAAATGGTAACGCTAGACTAGAACTGAGTATTCAAAATAATAAAAATAAATGCATGATAACTTTTCAGTGGTACTGCAAACCACAATGTGCAAAAAGGTTGGGGGGGTTCTGGGGGAGAGAAGAGAGAAGAAATGTTCCTGCCATAGAAGCAGATGGAGGTTGGGGAACTAGAGAAACTGGTGGTGGGTAATGTACCACCACATCCCTCCAGACACTGGTGAAGGCATGGGTGCTGGAATACTGTATGATTGAAACACAATAATGAACAGCTTTGCAATTGTCTATCTCACCATGATATAATGACATTAAAAAATAAACTCAGTTCTATAGCAAAAACTTCAGCTCCAATCATTTTAACTATTTTTTATTTCCTTATTTTGTTACCTTTTAATTTGACATATGGGAAGAATTTACTTTATTTTTATTTTTTTATGACGGCAATGGCACCTACACTCATCAAGGAGTAAAGCTAACTTTCTGAAATGCCACGAAATTATAGATTAAGATAGGTTGACAAAATAAACTTTTTTTCAAAGACTTCATCTTCATTTTTAAAAAGGTATATAATTAGAAAAATAAAATTATGGATAATTTTAATACATTTTAAAGTTTGCATAAAATAGGCAAATTATACATGCCTAAGATAAGAGAATTAAGGAAACGTAACAGGGAAAGTTAGAATATGCCTATAAGAGCATAAAATATGCTTTATCCTAAGAAAGGAATATTGGCTTTATATTAGAAAATATGGCATTGCCTGGTATACTGATGTACCAGGTATTCCATCACATTTCATAGAATTAAGTATGGGGCATACAATCACAAGTGTGAGACCACAATGTGTGGTCTGTGGGAACATATCAATAATTTCCTATACGGTGTCAAATGGCACAATGGAGCTTAAATAATCTCCACAACCTTTTAGTCTAGGAACATATTCATTGACTTTATTTAGAGAATTAGCTCCAACAAGCAATATAGAACAGATTGTTCAGGGTATGCTTAGGACAGGCTCAAGCATAGGTTGAGAAAAAATTTAAATAAGTGTTGTCTGTAGGGGCAGTGGTGGTGGGTTAGGGTTGACTAGAAGAAACCCACTATGTTCCAGAAACTCAGAAAGTGAATGCAAGAACAGAAATCAGTCAGACTCACACATAACAACCCAGAAAAAGAGTCATGACTTTATCAATATCATTCTCTTGTATTAGTTGTATTGGTCAATATAATTAGTGTCAGGTAAGCGAGCAGGCATGGGGTTGAGGGTGGGTGGGAAAACAAGGGTCTCTGGTGGTGGGGCATATTGATGGTGGGATTGGTGTTGAACGATGAATCTAACAACTGTATTGTGGAAAAACTTTGTACTTTGTAAATCACGGGGGTTTAAAAAAGAGTTAAAAATGTTGGGGCCGAGCGATAGCCCAGCTGGTGGGGTGTTTGCCTTGCACGCCGGCCGGCCTATGCCAGCCTGGGTTTGATCCCCAGCATCCCATATGGACCCCTGAGCACCGCCAGGAGTAATTCCTGAGTGCAGAGCCAGGAGTAACTCCTGAGCATCGCTGGGTGTGACCCAAAAAGAAAAAAATATATATATATGTGTATATATATATATATATATATATATATATACATATATATACATATATACATACATATATACATATATATATAAAGAAAATACTGTATCCAGCCTAAGTGCATGAATTCATAAAAATTTTATTGGACTTTGGGACTGGAGCGATAGTCCAGCAGGTAGGGCGCTTGCCTTTGCACATGGCCGCCTGTGCCGGCCCGGTTTCGATCCCCAGCATCCCATATGGTCCCCCGAGCAATGCCAGGAATAATTCCTGAGTGCAGAGCCAGGAGTAACCCCTGAGCATCGCCGGTGTCACCCAAAAGAAAAAAAAAAAAAAAAAAACAAACAATTATTGGACTTAGAGACTCCAAAATAAACTTAATGTGCTATTAATTAAAAAAAAACATGTTTAGGTAAGTTCAGTCATTCAGTGGGACATTCAGTCCCCCCCATCAAATAATGGAATAATCTGAAAATTACCTCAAATAATCATATCTAAAATAAAAAAGATAGAGAGTAAATAAAATATTTGTATAAGCCTTATGATAACGAAGAAAGTAGATTTCATTTTCTGTTTGTTAATTATGGGCCTGAGACTTAGATTTGAAAACTAATTCAGTGTCCTGTAGGCAATAGGTCAAAGAGCAATTTTATTTTTTGCTTCTTGGTTTTCTTGGGAGGTAGGGTGTGGTAAATTTGGCTGTGTTCATTCAGGGCTTAGTCCTGACTCCACCCAGGGATCACTCCTCGATTGAGCATCCATAGAGAGTGCTAGGGAAAGAGAGCAAATATTTATAGTAAGAACTGTCCTCAAAATCAAGGATATTGTCTCTCCATTATTATCCCCATTATATCTCTGTAGGGAAAAAATGTCTTTGCATATTTTGGATCTGTCCTGAAAGGAAGAAAATCTTTAAAATTAATTGAGTATGCAGAGATTTTTGCCTCTATTCTATACTGAACTAGAAAACAATAATTAGTTACAGATTTATTTTGTTCAATAAATATTTAATGAGTATGCAGGTGTGGCTTTGGTGCCCAGCTGCGTTGGCAGATGGCAGACAGGGAGGCAGGCTTGTCTACACCCAGGGCTCTGCCCTGTGGGCCCTGTATGGTTGATGGTCTGACATAGAAAAGGACTGTGCCCCCTGGGATGAAAGGAGAGCCATGGCAGAGCCTGGCAAGCTACCCGTGGTGTATTCGATATGCCAAAAATCAGTAAAAATAATGGACCTCATTCCCAATGAATGGAGATATTACTGGTGCCTGCTTGAGCAAATGGATGAACAACGGGAAGATAAGTGAAACAAGTGATCTTCCTCTTGAGCTGGTCATGTGGGGGTTGATGGCAGTAGCAGGGAACAAAAATATGCAGTTTAACTGGGGATGGAGTGAAGGATAGGGACTTGTTCCTGAGCATCAGTTTCATTATAGTATTTAACGACATACTTATGTGATAAAATGTGTAACAAATTTTATCATTATCGTGCTTGTCTGTAGCACCAAGCTGGGAGGTGCTACCACATGTGTGTAATTTGGATGTCCTGTAAGAGGAGACGACTGCAGCATGAAGGAACCTGCCAAAGGAGAAAAGGCAGGGAAACATTTATTTTCAATGCTGAGTGAAAGTACTAGGAAGATGAGAGAGGAAAGACTCTGCTAAAAGGCTAGGGAGGGCGGAGGAATCGGGGACATTGGTGGTGAGAAATGGGCACCAATGGGGGGGATGGGTGCTGGAACACTGTATGACTGAAGCCCAAACATGAACATCTTTGTAATTGTTTATCTCATGGTGGTATAATAAAGCATTTTTAAAAAGTGCAATGATGCATTTGCACTGAATATGGATCAAGTTCAGACCAGAGTGCATCTATCCCTGGCTCAGTAACTATCACTCAGTCCTGCAAACCTCTCTGTTAAGTGAAAAGGGATTAAGTGAAGAAAATTTTCCATCACTTCCAATAGGAAAAATCAGAGTATATACCAGAGAGTATACCAAGGTGTCCAAATTATGTTTTTCATAGAGAGAGGATCGTCTTCATTACACAATGATAACTTTTATTGATTCTAAAGACTAATTTGGAGGCTAATAGCACAGTGTTTACATTCATAATAAAGTGTACGGTATCCTAAGAAGGAAGAGGTGATGACTCTCAGTGATGGACAGAGAAAGGGAACCAGGAGCTTTACTTTGGAATGCTAATTTATTTTTGCGCTTCACTTTCTTAATCTAATTTTCAATTGTTTGGGTGCTCATTATTAAGTCTTGTGCTAAAATTCTTGTCTTTCCGTTGTTCATCGATTTGCTTCGAATGGATGCCAGTAACATCTCCATTTGTCCCTATGCCTACTAAAATTACTCTGAAAAATTAATTTAGAGCTCAGAAAGACAGATTTTGAACCAAATAGAGCTGAAATGGAAATGCTTTGATGAAACCCCAGCAGCAGAACTCCACAGCGCTGTGGCAGAGAGGCGAGACAGCCATTAGTCCTTTCTTCATCTTTTCACTCCACATGTCTAGACAGTGCAAAACATCTTTCCATACAAAGGACATGATCCAAAATCATTCCATGTATGGGTAAACACACAAGTACACATGACAACTGTAATGTTGAGTGATCTGCCTGCATTTAGTAAACGTGGGGTAAAAAGTTAAGAAGAAAGAAATTAGTTGTTCAAAAGCAAACAGTTTTGAGAGCACTTATTGTCAAGAGCTACTGCCTGCACAATCATTAACCTTGAGAGACAGGGGCTACGCTTGGGAGGGTGAAGGCAAGGCAGCTTCTTGTGTAATAAGTAAGTTCTCCTCTGGCAGACCGAGGCCATCTACCAAAAACATTTGCTTTCATCCTTGTCCCTTTAAAAGATTATAAAAGGTAGCTCCTATTAGAAGGTATACATTATGCCTTTTCTTGTAGACATCTAAATAATGGAACTTTTTAAATATCTAGCTTGCATCATATATTCATAATGTTGGCAATCATATGAAAGTGTGTTACCACTATGTAGAGCTTTCTTTTGTAAATAGCTTCAAAAGAGCCCAGTAGACCTTTTTTATTGGAATAGCATGATAAAATGGGCAAGACCACTTGTCATACCAAAAGCTGTTTGAATTTCCATTTAATAAGTAAACTAAGACAAATATTGACTTTGCTGTTTAACTTGATGTCTTCAGCATTTACAATACTGACCTCCTGATGGAAGCAGCTGCACTGACTGTGAAGAATTATGTTTAGGTAACTGGAAGGGAAAGCTCTATAATAATGACTAGCATTGTCATTTCTTGGTTGAATTAAACAGAATTCAATTAATTTATTTAGATTTGGGGGTGACTCACGGTGGTGCTCAGGGCTAACTCCTGACTCTGAACTCCGAAATCACTCCTGATGGGCTCGGGGATTTGTTTCTCCAGGATTGAAGCTGGGTCTGCCGCATGCAAGGCAAGCACCCTGCCTGCTGTACTACATGATTCTTTTTAGCACTGGTATCTTTGAAATGATGAAAAAGACATCTTGAAATACAATGCTGTTTGTTGGAAAGTTTCCGTGAACATAATTTAAGTTTATTTAAAAAAAAAGTTAAGTAAGCACAAAAAAGAATCAGTACAAGGAAACAGGAAACACTCTGTGCTCACTCACTATTTAGAGGCCATCCCACACAACTTTCTATTTTTTGAGGCCAAAATTTTGATTGAGACTTTTCTCCCACAGGACTGAGAAGCATTCGGCATTTCTGTGTGCAGGGAAAGCAATGAAAATGCAAACATAGGAGGAAAATGCAAACAATGATGACTCAAAAAAATTCTGAGTCATTACCATGAGTAAGGGAAATAGAGAATGCTATCTGTCAATCTTATTGTTTTATTCTTTTTGGGTCACACCCAGCGATGCTCAGGGGTTACTTCTGGCTCTGCTCTCAGGAATTGCTCCTGGCGGTGCTCGGGACCATATGGGATGCCGGGGATTGAACCCGGGCTGGCCGTGTGCAAGGCAAATGCCCTACCCTCTGGACTACCGCTCAGGCCCCTATCTGTCAATCTTAAGCAAACATTTTGTCATTTTTAGTGTCTCTTCTCTCTCAAATTTCACAACTACAGAATTAACTAGGTAAAAGATACATACTGGGGCCAGATAGTACAGTGGATAAGGCTTGCATGCGGTCAACCTGGAGTCAAAATCCGACTTTTAATATGCTCCCCTGAGCACTGTCAGGAGTAATTCCTGAGTCAGAGCCAGGAGTAAGCCTTGAACATCACCAGGTGCCACCCAAAACACCAAACAGAACAAAAACAAACTGCTCAATTTATAATTGACTAGATTTCCAAAGATTCTAGAGAAATAGCTTAAAGGGACACAGGTTTTGCTGGAGGAGCAGCCTCAGAGAAGCACCAAATGTGACCCAAACAAGCAAACAAATCCAGTAAGTCAGCAGATTTTATTTCTAGTTTTTGTAAATTTTAAACTTTTAACATATTTTTTAATAATTGTTTATAACACCGTGAGACAGACATTTACAAAGTTGTTTATGATTGGATTTTAGACATACAATATTGCAGCATCCATCCATCCCTCCACAAGTGCATGTTTCCCACCACCAATGTCCCCACTTCTCTCCTTGCCCCATCCCCTGCCTGCCTCTATGGTAGGCACCTCTCTCTCTCTCTCTCTCTCTCTCTCTCTCTCTCTCTATCTGTCTATCTATCTATCTATCTCTCCCTTTCTCTCTCTCTTCCTCTCTCTCCCTCTCTCTTCTTTTTGCACATTGTGGTTTGCAATATATACACTGAGGGGCCATCATGCAGCTGCCTACTTTCAATACTCAGTTCTAGCATCGCATTACTAGTTCCAACTATTATTGGCAAACTGATCCCTTTTCTATCTTACCTGACCTCAACCCCCACACATTTGTGGTAGATTGCTGCCCTTGACATGTCCTCTGGATGCTGTTTTGCCTAGCCTTATTTCTAGTTTGACTCAGTTTTTGCTCTTTCATCTCCATCAAAATAAAATTATGTATGTTAAGAAATTGAACTTAATAAGTTCTATGCTAAATTACACAATAACTCAAGGAAAATTATAAGGTTTTCCAATGTTTATTAACACCATGCTACTTTATTAAATAATTAAGTACCTATTATTATATTGTTGGTAATAATATGTTAATAATAGTTAAACATGAAACTTAAGGCATTGTGTGCCATCATCCTGAGAGGTTAAATGGATTTCAGTACCCATATAAAAATAAAGACGACTTAGCCTGAAATAACTATAAACAGTGAAAAAATTATATAAAAGGAATTTGTGTCATATAAATTATAGCTTTCATTTCTAAGATCCTTTTAGATTTGCATATTTTTCCATTCATTATAAAACACAGATTTAATTTCTATTTGGGAAAAATCTGATTGAAGAATTCTAAATAAATAGTGGGTGAAAGCCAAGACCACACATGCATGTTAATGGATAGACAATTATGTTAATGGATAAATAATGTTCTCTTGCACGTTTTAATTATACATTTTATTGGAAGACTTCTTTAAGAAGCTGTTTTTTAAAAACAAGACTAAACATGTACTACATATGTAACACACTGAGGAGTACTCATAGAACAGGTGACTTGCTCAAGGTCATGAAAGCAAGGTGAGAGATGGTTCCCAGGGGTGTGAGTTGTATGCATCATTCTCTGTTGCTTCTGTTGCCTAGAAACAGTGTTTCCTCTTTATTCAACAGCAGATCTGCAGAATGTTCTATAAGTAGTGCAGAGTTCTTAAGTGGAACTCAAATTCTTGTTAAGTCAGTTCAACCATGGTTTATGGATATCAAATTCTAACAAGGAATTATTTAGAGTCATTTTTGCCTTGAAATTTTTTTCTTTTGTGGTGATTTTCATGATTTTTTTTTCTAAGAGTTGATGAGTGTATTGCAACCAAAAATAATCTGTTGTTCTTTAAAGAAATTAATATGGGAAGACCTTTTATTTTTTTTTTAATTTTTTTTATTATACCACAGTGAAACATACAGTTCAAAGGTGTTCATAATTGGTTCTTGGTAATACAGTATTCCAGCACCCATCCCTCCACCAGTGCTCCATCCCCACTACCAGTATACCCACACCCCTCCTGCCTACCCCCAGGCAGCCTCAATAGCAGTTATACCCCCCTTTCCTCTCTTTCTCTCTCTGTCTCTCTCTGCCTCTACATCTCTCTCACCCTTCTTTTACACATCACGGCTAGCCCTGCAGACATTTAGGGTTTATCATGTAAGTCTCTTTGTGTATATTCAATGGTGAGTTCTAGTCTGACATTACCATTTCAATATGGGAAGAACTTTAGAAGAAATAAGAATGATAGCTGGTAATAATTGGTTTTATCCTAATTAATTTATTTCTAAAATTATGCTCATTACAATGATTATCACATATAAAGTATCAAATTAACATGCTGTAAAACTTAACATTTCACAAAGCTACTTATGTGCCAAATATACTTCAATATGGGACCATGCTGGCCTGACCTGGAGTGGGGATTTGGGCTCCTCCTCCCCATTCCTCCATCTCCATGTCGGTGGGCATAGCTGCAAGCTCCCATCCACCACAGCTAGCAACCCCAGAAGAGAGAGAGACTCTCCAGACCCACAACTGTACCACTTGGACTCATGTGGAGCAGCCCATGGAGTTCTGGAGGGTGGTAAATGGCTTGGCCAACCCCTGGTCGAGTACAACATAGCTCCAAGGGTTCACTCACACGTGCAGTGGGGGGGCATACTGGCCAGACTTGGAGTGAGGATTTGGGCTCCTCCTCCCATTACTCCACTTCCATGTCGATGGGCATGGCTGCCAGCTCCCAGCCACCACAGCCAGCAACCCCGGAAGAGAGACACTCCAGATCCACAGTTGTGCTGGTGTGCAGCCACTCTGCGGCCGCACGACAGTCTTAAACAATAATGAAAGTTAAGACCAGGTCCTTCCCAGGATCTTTCACATTTATACACTGTAAGGACCATTCTAGTTGCAACAAACTGGGGAGGTTCATGGGGGAATGGGGAATTATAATGTCACACTAGAACTCACTATTGAATATATACATAGAAACATCATAAACCGTTAATATCTGTAGGGTAAGTCACAAAGTATAAGAGACGAGAGAGAAATACAGAGACAGAGAGATAGAAAGAGAAAGAAAAGGTGCCTACTATAGGGGCAGGCTGGGATTGGGTGGGAGGAATGTTTGGTCATTGGTGATGGGAATGGGGCACTTGTGGGGGATGGGTGCTGAAACATGGTATGACAGAGACCCAATTATGACCATCCTTGTAATTGTATATCTCATGGTATTATAATAAAAATTAAGGGAAAAATATATACTTCAATATAAAAAGACATTTGAAGACATTTTATAAAGACTAATCAAAATAAAGCTCAAAACAATTATTTAGTATCTTGAGAGACAGGACAGGTGTTAAGCTTGTAAGATTCGAGTGGACAAAATGACACCCGGGACCAAATGGCAATCAGCTGATGAGATTGCAACACTCTGGAATCAGAGATCACCTTGACCCCAGCATCAAAGACAGGACTCATGGCCCATCTGGTGCCAGGAAGCTACCAGGCCACATTCTGTGCTTCTTCACATTGACCCCATACAGTAACAGGAGCCCATACAGTTCTACTAGTCTTGGTTCCCTTTTCTTGCCCAAGACAGGTTAAAAATCCTTCTCAGTCTTTCCCAGGGTGAAGCTCTATCCCAGCCTCACCAGGGGGTGGTAGGGTCTACCCAGGAGTGCACCACAGTAAAAGTCTAATTCCTTCCCTTTTACTTCTCTCTGTCTTTCTGTCTTGGACAACTGAGGTCACTGATCTATCAAAGCTCTGAATGTGCCTGACTCCAGCTCTGTTTCCAGTACTTCCTGGTTCCCTGAACACCTCCTGGTGTATCCGTGGAGGTCTCTGAGCACTGATGGGGCAAACCTGGTCGTGCCCTGACATCTCAGAGAACAAGCAGCACTGTGTGACCACTAATGGGGCAAACGTGGTTATCGGGTGCCACTTGGCCCCAACAATATTGGGACACCTTCAGGCTCCCTGGTCACAATAGCATGGCCAATGACTGATGAACAAAAGCCACGGGTTCAGTTCAAAATAATCCAAATTTTTAATATCTGTCATTTCCATTTGCATTTTCCTCACTTCTATCATGTACTCCTCCAAAGACTAGAAATTGAACTCCCATTTGACCCAGCCATACCACTCCTGGGAATCTACTCTGGGAAACCAAAAATACGCAGCGGAAACACCATCCCTACTTTTATGTCCATAGCAGCATTATTTACAATAGCCAGAATCTGGAAACAGCCAGAGTGCCCGAAAATCGATGACTGGATAAAGAAGCTTTGGTACATCTACACAATGGAATACTATGCAGCTGTTAGGAAAAATGAAGTTATAAAATTTGCCTATAAATGGATAGACATGGAGAAGATTATGTTGAGCGAAATTAGCCAGAAGGAGAGAGACAGATACAGAATGACTGCATTTATCTGCATAACATAAATATATATGTACATATTATGATACCAATATCTAAGGTCAAGTGAAACATATATCAGGAGGTCTTGTCAAAGGTGGAAATTATCACAAACGTGTGGGAGTCAGAGGTTAGGTAAGACAGAAAATGGAACAGTGTGCTAACAATTGTCGAGGGTACTAATGCCAACCTAGAACTGAGGATTAAATAGAGGCAAAAAAATACACATGACAACCCTTTAATGTATGTTCTGTAATCCATAGTCTGGAGGGGAAGGAAAAGAGAAAGAGAGAGAAAGAGAAAGAAATAAAGAACCTGCCATGGAGCAGGGCTGGGGGAGGGGGAGGGAACCGGGTAGTTGGTAGTGGGAGATGGGCACTGGTGGCGGGATGGGTGCTGGAACACTGTATGACCAAAACCCAAATATGAACTTTTTAATTGTATATCTTTGTAATTGTAAAAATAAAAAATTTAAAAAAATCCAAAAGACTTTACTTCTCACCAACAGTTAAACACACTCTGCTACTCCGACTCCCCCAGACCCAGAGCTGCTGATCAGATACCCTGACCATGTGCTCTGATCAGCATGTGTGTCTAGACCAAGCAAGCAAGCTCTTTTGTCTCTCCTCCCACTAAGCAAAAATCCTCAGACCTTTCTCCTGGGCAGGGCAGTGTCACCAAATATCAAAACCAGCTTTTAGGTGCAGATTCCAGGTGGGCCACACCTCTGGCTCAGGCTTAAGAGATGCAAATGTAAGGCCTAGTACTTTCCTCCCAGATAAACTCTTATGTAAATATTGTTGAAAGGGGGCTGGTATAAAGTATTGCACCTGAGAAAAAATATCTAAGGATGTCTTTTCATGGGAGGAATTCACAATTTGAATTTGAATTCATAATTGAAACTCCATCCTCAATGCTATATTGTTATCTCCATTCACACAAGGTCCTTTGATCAGTCTTCCCTGCTCCAGGGCAATTTCTAAGTACTCTGCTCTTTATTGGGAGGTTTTACAGGCTTGCCTTAGGACCAACTAGTATGACCTTGCCTTTGATTTTTGTAGAGCTAATTCCCTAAGGGAAACCAGGTTGGTTCATCCTGTTACTGTCCAGTTCTATGCAGAGGACCCATGGGGGGTATGAGGAAATATCTCCAATCTAGATTGTGCTGTACTCATAGTAGAAATTATGACATGATTCCAGGAGTTATTAGAATCAAACTGTTTCATCTGTACCTGCCCCCATTCTCCTTTTAGTTTACACAAGAGGGATCTCTTTAGCATAAAGCTCTGGTCTAAAAACATGTAAATGTAAATGGCTTCAGTAGCAAAGATCCAGAGGGTGTGGATCACCACCTGCAAAGATCCTGGTGGTGCTCTGTTGACGTAAGCCTGGTGGTGACCTGATGGAGTAAGCCTGAGAGCAGCTCTGTTCTTCAGACTCCTGGATTGAATGATCTGGTTCAGTTGGCTGAGAAACCTAGGAATGACTCCCAGACCCCCACATTATGGAAAACCCTTTACATGCCAATGATGGCATTGGAATTTGAGTATGTCACTAATACATGATAAATAGGTGTAGTAGAGTGGGCCTAACATGGACTGTGCAGTCTGCGTCAGCTCCAGTCTGGGCTGTGCTCTTTATTACCTTGGGCCCATTTTAATCTCTTTTCTTTATCACATAAAACAGAGACAAATTCTTTCATTTTTTACAGGTTAATTCGAAGGATCAGTAACACAATACATCTCAAGCACCTATCTCTATGCCTGGCATATAGTAGTGATGCAGTCAGCTAGGTACAAGCTCCCCCCCCCCACCCCAACCCAAGGGCAATGGATTTCCTGGGGAAAATAATGAAGCCAATAGTTTCAAGGCTGCAAAAAGTTCACCTTACAAACTCAAGAACTAAGGCTTGATAAGACCTTTACCTGGTGCCTGTGCAGATCTGAGAAGGATGGACCCCCTCTGAGAGACGCTCCAATAGGAACATAGGCCAAAGAAAGAACTTTCAAGAAGACCATCAACCTTTCCCAACTATACCCCCTTAGCAACCATCCTAGTAGCGAACTCTCAACTATTTAGAAACACCCATGTGGGCCAACTTGGGAAAAAAAAACCTTTAAAAGGCACCTTGATCAAAGAAAATGTGCTGCCTGACCCTTTGTGCTGCTTATGCCCATGTGGCCCAGGACACATGGACCCGAGCATATCTCCCCTCTTGAGATGTGTACTGGGTTCCCTCCACCTTTGTGTTCTCTCTGGAGCATGTCACTCTCTCTCCTCTCTCCCTCTCCCTGTCTCTTAAGATCCTTTTCATTCTCTTTCTTCAAAAAAGCCTCCAAATAAAAACTGTTTTTACTTAACCACTTATCTTCTTTCGAAATCCTTTCCTGTGAGAAAGACAAGGACCCAGAAGCCCTAGGTAAGGCCTAAGACTGGTTTTCATTTTCCTGCAAAGAGCAATTCCTCACTCAGCCTGAGTCCATGGCTCCCCCAAGAAATCAAGTAGTGGGGATTGTAAGAGTTGAGCAGACAAAATGGCAACTGGGACCAAATGGCCATCAGCTGATGAGATAGCCACATTCTGGAATCAGAGATCACCATGCCCCCCAGCACAGAAGACAGCACTCATGGCTCATCTCGTGCCAGGAAGCTACCACCCACATTCTGTGCTTTTCCACATCAACACCAGACCAAGCACACTGGTTTCACTAGTCTTGGTTCCCTTTTCCCACCCAAAACAATTTAAGAATTCCACTCATTCTCTCCCAGGGTGTGACTCTACTTCAGCCTCATTAGAGGCTGGTAGGGTCTGCCCGGGAGTGCACCCTAATACACTTCTCCTATTCCTTCCTTTTTACTTGTCTCTGCCTCTCCATCTGTACCAGTTGAGGTCATTGATCTATCAGGGATTAACTCCCTTGCCTGGCAGAACAAATGGATATCAGGTGTGACAACTACCTAGTGAGACTGGCAGGACTTGAGGTTTGTCTTGTGAAGGGGTTTATTGCAGACTTTATCAGTCTTAGCCTTCCTAGTCAATACTGGGGTGGTAGAGGTGGATAGGCAGAAAGTGGCCATTTCTCCTCCCCTCTCCTTATCCCCCCTCCCTTTTTCTACCCCCCTTTCGCTCCCTTCTCTACCCCTCTCCTCATGTCTTGGTGGTCTTCCCTATTTTCCCATTGTCACCATCCTTTTAGATGGGAGGGCCTCTTTCTGGTATGCTACTGAAGTCAGTGTCCTCCTCTGGCCCCACATGGCTTATGGGAAGGGAAGGGAATGGGAGAGGAGGGGAAGACAACAGAGGAGAGAGGAGGAGAGGGGAGGGAAGGAGAGGGGAAGGGAGGACCTTAGTAAGACTGTTTATGGACCCTGCTGGCTACTAGGGCAGGAGAAGATCAGGGCAGTCTGATGATGGGCGTATTTTACTACAAATAATTACAAAGAGAATAAGACATCACTATCAGCAATGCTGTGACAACAATGATCAGTAACTTATTTATTTACTGGTTTTGGGGGCCATATGTGGTGGTGCTCAGGTTTGACTCCTAGATTTATGCTCAGCATTTACTTCTGGTTCGTTTCAAGTACCTTAAGTGATGCCAGGGATCGAATTCACATCAAGAGCTTGCAAAGTAAGTATCTTACCTGCTGTACTATCTCTGGCCTGGAGTAATTTATTTATTTATTTATTTATTTATTTATTTATTTATTTATTTATTTATTTATTTATTTTGCTTTTTGGGTCACACCCGGCAATGCTCAGGGGTTTCTCCTGGCTCTGCACTCAGGAATTACTCCTGGTGGTGCTCGGGGACCATATGGGATGCCGGGATCGAACCCAGGCGGCACAGGCCAACCACGTGCAAGGCAAACGCCCTACCCGCTGGGCTATCGCTCCGCCCATGGAGTAATTTATTTTTAAGTGATGATTTACTGATAGGAATTGGAGCAAATTCACAAAAAAAAAAAAAATTAATAAGAATGCTTTCTTATTGTGGCTATTATATTTGGATTTATAATATAATATACATGTATAATTTATGTATAATGTAATTATAATATGATTATCATAACATTTAAATGCTTGAACAGACAGACAGTTGATCCCTATCACAGAAAGCTACAAAGTTAATAAAAGACCACAATAGCTTAACTTACAGTATTCCAATGTTCTTGGCTGTTGGGAATTGGCTCTGCTGAATTGGGGCTCAACTGAGTACCTTGGCAGTATCTGGGAGCAGGAAACTCTTTTTGCCCCAAGGGACCTGTTGCCAGTGGATGGATGAAGACTCAAGAATCCAGCAAAGTTTCCAAAAAAGCTTTACTCACACAAGTTCTGGCAGTACAAGCCAAGGACAGGAAAAGCCCAAACTTCCAATTCCTGGCCGGACCCAGACCACAGTGCTCAGGTCAGGATTCTCAGCCAAGATGGCCGTTGGACCCAGACCATGTGCTTAAGTCTGAGTCCAGACCCGGATAGAAGAAAAAATGGCAGGCCGGTAGGGAGATGAGTGGGCAGAAAACTGAGTGGGCAGGGAGAGACCAAGCAGAGGATAGCCACTGCTTATTATCATATCCCTTTAACCCCTGCCCTGCCTACAAGGATGCGGTCTCAGTCAGGCCCAAAGTCAGTCACTTCCAGGTGCCCTTCTCAGAAAGGATGAACTTTCCCAGGCCTTTCAAATGCTAGTTCACCAGAGTCAAGATCTTGCCTTAGAAGCTTTTCTACAAAGACACTTGTAGAGACATGGAAAGGGAAGTGGAGATGAAATGTCATTCAGGATTTGATTTGTTACTATGAATATACATATTGCCATTGCCAGCCTATCTCTAAACCTCCACTAATCCAGAATCTGTCAGAATAATTCTTACTCTGCTTTTAGTAATTATTGAGCCATGTGCACTTGCCCCTGGGCAGGCTTACATGGCTCTTTGAACTGGCAGGGCTGATTACATTATGGTTGATACAGACATTACCAAGTAATCTCTTGGAAAAACTACATGTGTGTCCCATGTGGGGACCTGTGTGGGGAAAAAGAGAACTGCACTAAAGCTAGCAAGACCCACGATAAGCATATTCTGCCATATAAAGTTATAAAATCAAAAGTCTTTTCCAATCCTGCCCACACTCCTATTGTTCTGCCCCAGAGATTCTTAAGGTAGGCATCAGTTCTTAACATATGCTAAATGTTAGTAAGAGCCTAGAGCTCGTCAGGGTGTATACTCCAACACTTGGCAATTTTATTATACATCTCTTATAATGCCTCATGAAAGATACTTAAATATGTACAAAATAACAATCTCTAAAATGTATTTTTACTTAAAGATACTCATTTATAGAATTTAATCCCAGCTTTATGCTTTTCAGAGAATAAAGCTCAATTTTGTGTTTCTTCATCTTTTTGGGAGTACCTAACCCAATGGGGATGGTGAGATACAGACTCATGGAAATCTAGTTGCGATGGAACAGCCAGATGAGACTGGTCCATTGGTCCTGAGTCACGGTTGGGTCTTCGAATCTGTGGCAAAGGTGAAGCAAGGGAGATGAGACGAATCATGAATAATGGGTGGAAACTTGCTACAGTGAAGCTTTTAGTATTGGCCATAGACACAAAGGGCATATAAATTCCAGTCTTATATGGACTGGATGTAACACAAAGGAAAGGTCTTGGAATTTTTGTTTCGCCTTGATAAAAATTATATATTATATATGCATTTGTATATAATAATATAATAATAAAATAATAAAAGTAATACATTTTATTTATGTTTTCCACTTGATAAAAATGGCTATATATTGCAACCATTTTCATCAAGTGGAAAACATATATATATGTTTTCATATATACATATATATACATACATATACATATATGTAAACATACATATATGTATATGTAATTTTTATCAAATAGAAAACAATAAATCCAAGAGCTTAGATAATTTTAGAATTTTTGCTTTGATAACTTGTCCTGAAAATGAAAATACATTCTGGATTTTTCTCTAGCATTAAGTTTGGGTACATGCAAACATTTATTTTTTTTTAATTTTTTTCTTACATGCAAACATTTAAAGACTACAATGTAAGCAAACTAGAGATTTGATTTTCCCTTATGTAAGAAAGTTCTAGAGATAATCAGATAAAGTTGAGATCAGGCAGAAAGTACATATTGTCAGGGAGCCAGGTTCTATTATTTCTTCTGCTGTACCATTTCATCTTCCAGATACATTTGGTTTATGAAGGCAACTGGGTGGGGGAGCATAGTCAGGGCAGAGAAGTAATCATGGCGGCAATGACAGCGAAGCCTATTGCTCCGGACAAGAGCTGAATGTTGGAAGGAGGTAAAGTGGGTTATAGGGGAACTTCACAGTAATGGCATTGCAAACCACACTGCCTACAAGGAGAGAGCAAGACAGACAGGGACAGAGACAGAGAGAGAGAGAGAGACAGAGACAGAGACAGATAGAGAAACAGAGACAGAGATAGAGAGACAGAGACAGAAGACTGAGTTCTGCAACTTTCAGGCCCTGTCAAAAGTAGTTCTTCACTGCCATTTAGGCAAGACGTGGGAGGGGGGAGGGAATTTGGGACATGGGTGGTGGGTGATGGGCACTGGTGGAGGGTGGGGTGCTGGAACACTGTGTGACCGAAACCTCGAGCGTGAACAACGTTGTAATTGTATATCTCACGGTGGTATAATAAAATGTTAAAAAAAAATAGTTCTTCAGCCCCTGGTTTCAAGCTGCTCTAACTTACAAGTCAGTGAATTTTCCAGTGGAGAGAGAGAGGGAGGGAAGAAGGGAAGAAGAGAGGGAAACAAGGGGTGGGGAGTATCTGTCTTGTCTGCCATAGAGGCAGGTTGGCAGATGGGAGGGAAACTGAAGACATTGATGATGGGAAAAGTTTACTGGTAAAAGGCTGGCTGTTAGAACATTCTATGACTTAAACCCAATCTTGAACAACGTTGTAACTGTGTATCTCACTTGATTCAATTTAAAAAATGCAAAAACCAAGTAAAACAATGGCAGCTGGAGCTTCAGTCACTAAACTGAATGGATGAGTAAGAGAGAGGTGCACGCTTGTTGAGGCCATTCCTTATGAAGAGACCCATTAAACAGTTTGGAGTCCATCTCTATTCCTGAATAAAGTTGCCTGGAGAATGTAGTCTTTTTTTTTTTCCTTTTTGGGTCACACCTGGTGGTGTTCAGGGATTGCTCCTCGCTCTGCATTCAGGAATTACTTCTGGCGGAACTGGCAAGACCATATGGGATGCCGGGATTGAACTGGGGTTGGCCAAGTGCAAGGCAAATGTTCTACCTGCAGTGCTATCACTCCAGGCCCCCCTTTTGGCTTTCTTTGGCAATGCACAATGCACAGGGGTTACTCCTGACTCTGCACTCAGGAATTTCTTTGGGTGGTGCTCAGGGGACCACATAGGATGCTGGGGATTGAGACTGGGATGGCAGCATGCAATGTAAATGCTGTCCCCTCTGCACTATCACTCCGGCCTGATAATGTAGTCCTTTAAGCAGACTGTAAAGCAGCTCTATCACTGAGGAAGGGAAAATAGAGATCTCAAAGAGAATCATACCTTTGCACGGAGCAACCATGTCCCCACTGCAACCCTTCATTCATCTTCTTACTCTATATAAATGTTTCTTGACCCATCAGATTTCTAACTCTTTTTTCATTTATTTGTTTGTTTCAAACATGATAGTAGCTGGGAAAGGGCTGCTTCAGGAATGTATGGTCGGACTTCTGGGGGTTGTAGTTCCACCTTCTGCCGAGACCTGGGGCTCTACCGCGACCCCAGGCGCCCGCCCCGCCAGCCGCGACACCCCAGGGACGCTCTAGGAATGTATGGTAATTGCATAGTTTCAAATAATTGTGACAATCTGAAAAAAAAAAAGACTGGAAATGTTAGTATTTAATCATATTTTCCTGTGTTGGTAGGTTCTTGAAAATTGTATGAAAGATTTGCATACACAACTTGGATGATTAAAAGTTAGTTTAGGGGCCAGAGTGATAGAATAGCAGGTAAGGCATTTGCCTTGCACGTGGCCAACCTGGGTTTGATCCCTGGCATCCCATATGGTCTCCTGAGCACTGCCAGGAGTAATTTATGAGTGCAGAGCCAAGAGTAACTCTTGAGCATTGCCGGGTATGACCCAAAAAGCAAATAAATAAAAAACAAATAAACAAACAAAAGTTAGTTTATTTTACAGAAAAGGTAGATGGTTCCAGGTCCCTCCCCAGATGTCCAGCCTCTCTTATATCTGTGAAGGACGTCACCAGTCTTGTCCTTACTCTGTCAGATCCCATGAATGACTTCCCTGTTCTGTTCCATACTGTCTACTCACTTCCTGTAAATGATGGACAGCTACTGTCCCTGTGCTGCTTTCTCTGTCCAGCGTATGCCTTTCCAGTCTCTGACCACAGTCACATGCATGTGGATAAGATCTCTGTGCTCTGTATCTTTCCTAGACTCCGGCCACAACCTTGTGTGTGTGAGTGAGACTCCTGAACTCAGTACCTGTGTGTCCTAGCCCTACCTCTACTTGAGCTTTCCTGGGCGTCTGAACCTTGCCTGTAATCTGCCCCTGCCTGCTGGCTCTGAGTGGACCACTTGTAATGGGTCCAGTGTCTGAAAGGGAGGGAAGGGGAGAGAGAGAGAGAGAGAGAGAGAGAGTGAGAGAGAGAAAGAGAGAGAGAGGGAGGGAAGGAGAAGAGAGGAGAGAGAAGAGAGAGAGAGAGAGAGGGAGAGAGGAGAGAAAAGAGAGAGGAAGGGAGAAAGAAACAGGAAAGGAGAGAAGATAGAAGAGAGAAAGAGAGAGAGAGAGAGAGAGAGATATGCAGGAAATATGGGTATGGGAACTTGCCTTTATCTGCTGCCCGATCTCATCTCAGCCATCCCATTCTACATTCTGATTGGTGTACACTATACTATCTCTTCCATTGGTGGACCCTTAAAGTGACCTGGTGCTCTACTGTGAGCTCAGCTCCTGCTGTATCAGAAGGGAAAAAAAAAACAATTGGAAAAATGTTCTTTACACACAATGACCACACTGTATGTCAACTCCTCCCCAAGTTCTCAGGGAGTTTTCTGATTCCCTTTTCTGCAAATTTCAGGGCCAGGTTAAAAATACCTTTAGCCTCAGGCTTCAGGCTGCTCTAATTTCCAAGTCAGTGGGTTTTCTAAGTAGTTTCAGACATTTTCCTGGTTCCTTATTTTCCCAAAGCTTGTTAAGAAGTTCTTGGGATTATATTTTACTGCACATGTGCTTAATAAACTCTTTTCTTTCTCAGGTTAGTCACAATTAATTTTTTCTCTAACTATTCAAAGAACTTTTAATTATAGAAAACAACAAAGGATGGGGCAGAGAGGGTGAGTAAATGAGAGAGAGGGAGGAGTGAGGGGGGAGTGAATTTATTAGAATTAGTTATTGAGCTTAAGTGAGAAAAAGAGCTCAGTTTTGTAAATATTCCAGCCTTCGTTCTCAACATATATTAATGTGCACAGTTTGGTAGGAGCCAGGAGAAGTTGATGCTGTATTACTAAATAGCCAAGTGGCCCCTTGCATGGTTGCTCAGGCAAGCCTGTGCTTGAACAGTGATCACACAGTTGTCTCATTCTCTGCTGACACCACTGGTCAGAATCCATTTAGCAGTGACCAGCTGCAAAGATGGACACATGGATAAAGAATTGGAATCTTGGAGTGAAAAGCTGTCAGACAGTCCACAGTAGTGCCTGGACTCTGCCTACATGAGTCACAAGCCCTCTCTGTGACTTCTTCTGTGGAGAAAATCTAGTGGACAACGTCCACAGCACTGCCCTTATGCCAGCCTCTGTCTAGGTATGTGCAAGAGAAGGGCTCCAGTGTCCTCTGAAGCCACATAGCCATGTTAGAACTCCTTCCTGGAATGGTGGCCACAGGCAACACGGCATTTATTGTCTTCTAGTCTCTCATCATCACACACCAGCAGGAAAAGCACAAAGACTCACTGCAGACTCAGTCCACCCATGAGTGCACCCCTTTTAGGTGGCAGTTTCTACCACCTTTCCTCTCTCTTTACACGTGTGTCTCAATGACTCTGGTGTAGCCTCCTCTAACAGCTATAGTTAGTAAAACACCAAGGTACTGAAGAGACTCTTTGACCAATGGGTCTGAATTGAGTACCCAAAGACAAATCTCTAGATCCATATTCACACCTAATGCAAAAGTCAATTCAAAGTGGATTACTGAGATAGCTTTGAGATCAGGTCAGAATCCATAAAATTTCTCTATTGAGGGAATTATCAGTAGAATATTACAAAAATTAGACCTCAAATGTGTGTTTTAAATTACATGATTCCTTTGGCAAAAGAACAGGAAGAAAAATAATCTAATGGACTCACATCAAATTAAGGAACTTCTGCATGATAAAAGAAACATTAATCTCTCAAGGTAGAGGTAGGCAGTTTCCGATAGTTGCCAGAGGCTCAGCAGTCTCCACGCTCTAGTTCCTTCAACATTTATGGTCCAGCTCCACAATGAATCTTGCAAAAGAAATCAAGTGGCTGAGTATTCCCAGATAAATCAATCTCTGGGCTAAAATCTCCGAGGCTGTCTCAGAATGGGTGCAGGCATGTCAGAGAGCCCCTGAGGACCCCAATGATATCAGGGATCGAGTTCCTTTCTACCCCAAAGCCGGCAGAGATGGATGAAAACTCAGGAGTCCAGCATAGTCTTAAAAGACTTTACTCTCCCAGGTTCTGATAAACAGTCCAGTAACAGGAAAACCCCAGACTTAGGTTCCTAACTAGGCCCCATCCACATGTAGGTTTACAGTCTTAGGCCAAGATGACTGCTACCACGTGCTAAGGCCTAACAGGGAAGAGAACAGAGAGAAGGAGAGGAGAGGCAGAGAGCAAAGAGGAGCCAAAATGACCAAAAGCCCTTTCTCCTTTCTCCTAGCTTATTTTATAGATAGAAGCCTGCCAAAACCTTACAGCTCAGCCCATCATGGGCTGGACTATCTAGAGAGGAAGCCAGGTAAATGACCCTATTGAAATGAAGATCTTCAGGTTGACCCTATGGCTTAAGCTTCACAGATGCCAGAGCTGATTCCCTGGAGTAAAATCTCCCCTAGCAGAATGGGGAGGGGCTGCATCTCTGAACCATAAAGCACTTCAGAATGTAACTTGTAGAAAATGGCATTAATACGTCTTACCATGTATATATAGCCAACTGATTCCAGACTCTGGATCCCACTAAGGTCCAAAATCCGTCAGAATAATTCACTTTGGCATTACCTTTAGAATCAGAGACACATCAGTTTGCCCGGAGGCACACTGGCATGTCTCTTACAACTAGAACTGATTACATTATGGTTGATCCAATGTGACGAAGTACTCTTGGAATATCTACATGTATGTCCCACACAGGGACCTGTGGGAGCAGGAAGAGTATAGAACTGGGGCAAGCAAGGGTCATAATATTCATGATAAAAATATTTATGCCGTATATAATTATGAAATCAACCCAATTCTGCCCAAACTACCATTGTGTCTGCTCCAGAGATTCCCTAAAGGCAGTGAGCAGTATTTAGCATAAACTAAATGTAGCAGGAGGCTAGGGCCTGTCATCCAACACCAGCAAATTGCTATTCCTTCCAGAGGGACTCCAGCAGCCGCCATTCCCAACATTTTCTGAATACATATGTCCTACATCCACAGCTCCTGGAGTGTGGAGATACATATGCAGACACACCACACCTCCTCCATATTTCACAGTATTGACAGCCAGTAAAAGCACAGAAAATTAATGGGAAAGTTATATAGTATCCCATCAAGCTTAATGAGCTCACAAAAAGTTAACCAACACCAACCAGCTCAGTAAATCCTCAATCAATGCCTTAAGTAACACCATTATGAGTTATAATAATGGGCACAATTGAATTTTACTGATCTATTTTCTGATAATTTTGTTTGCTCTTTTGTTGTAACAAGCAATGTAAATTTGTTGGTGCCCGCCAAGGAGCAGGCTTGGAGGGTGGATGGGATACTGGGGACATAGATGGTGGGAAAGTTACACAGGTGGATTGGTGTTAGAACATCAAATGCCTGAAAAAATTGTATTGTAAATAATTTTGTAAATTATTTTGTATAAATAAAAGAAAAAGCACCTTCTTGAAAGCACAGTCATTTAAACAGGAGGTGTTGTTTCTGGATCTTTGAATGAATATGCACAAAATCTTCAAAAGGAAAGAAACACTGGCTAAAACACACCAAGTGAATTGAAGAGAGTATTCACATTCACACACTCAACACATTAGAAAGGGTTAATTTAGATGATATATAAAACACTCACAGAGATCAAAAGCAAAAAAAAATGAAAATCCCATCAAAAACTGGAGAAAGGAAAGGAACAGACACTTCTCTAAAGAAGACAGATGGCAAATAGGCCCATAAACAAGTGTTCCTCATGACTTATTATCAGGTAAATCCAATTTAGGTCAATAATATCACCTAACAATGGTGAGAATAGCACATAAAAAAAAAACTGGGAATAATCTGTGTCGGTGAGGTTGTTATGAAACTGCTCGTGAGGATGTTGCCTGTTTCAACTTCTATGAAAAAACAGTACAGAGATTTCACAAAAACAAAAACTGTAATACAACTTCCATACAACTCAGAGATTCCACTTCTTGGTATCTATACCTGTTGCAGGACTCCTCTAAGAGCCCCTTTCTCTACCCTGTGGAGGTTTTTTCAGGTGGATCTTGGCTCAAAACATTAGCATATAAGAAGACATTGGGTGAGGTGCTGGGAGAAATTACCTGAGGGCATTTGATCCTGCCAGGAGAAGTTTACATTTGGCTTGCAGCTCCTCCCAGCTCTGCTGGGAGGCTTTGAATTTTCATCTCTAGATAGCCCAGCCCAGAATGGGCTGGGCTGGGGAGCTTGGGCGGATTTCTGGCTATAAGATAAGCTGCAAGAAGAAAGAAGCTCTCTCTTTTTTTCCCCTTTTGCCATTTCGGCTTCCCTTGGCTTTTTTCTCCTTTGTCCTCTCCGTTCTCTGTTGGGCCTCAACACGTGGTGGCAGCCATCTTGGCCTGCACCTGGCTGGGGCCTAGCTGGGAATGCAGAGTTCGGAGGTTTTCCCTGCTCTTGGATTGTCATTGGAACCTGTAATAGTAAAGCCCTTTTAAAACTGCATTGGATTCCTGAGTTTTTATCCATTCCTCACCGGCTTTGGAGGTAGAAGGGAACTTCGCTTCCCGGCACTGTTGGGGACCCTGGCGGAGCTCCCCGACATCTGGCGTCCCTGGGTGGGCACGATGAACATCGTCTGGCCTGATCATAATCGGACAGAGATCATCTGCCTCCGATCCGTGAGTAAAATGATGGATATCTCATGGTATAGATACATTGTATCTTTTATAGGGTCAGAACCATACATAGCCCAGTTAATGAAGTTCCTTTTTGAGAACTACTTTATCCTTTTACAAATCTTCTGGGTCCTTGCAATTCTTAAACTGTACCTCTGCATGAGGGCAATGTTTAATAGAGAAAGGGAGGAATGTAATAGATTGAATGCAACCTTAAGGGATGAGGTTTGCTCAGAGATGAAAGAAATGAGTGAGAATCATAAAATTACAGATAGACTGGTCTTAAAGCTTGAGGGACGAACTTATTAAACAGAGTTTAAAATTCGAAAAAAAAATTAGAAGAACAGGATTTAAAATTCAAGAAAAATTAGAAGATAAGGAGAGCAAAATTATTAAACAGGAAAAGAAATTAGAAGAACAGGATTTAAAATTCAAGAAAAATTAGAAAAACAGGAGAGTAAAATTATTATACAGGATTCAAAATTAAAGGAACAGGAAAATAAAATAACTAAACTGGATTCAAACTTTGAGGAAAAATTTGAAGAACAGGAAAGTAAAATTATTAAACAGGATTTAAAATTTGAAGTAAAGTTTGAAGAGCAGAAGAAGGCTATCAGTAAGATAAGCACCAACTTAGAGGGAGAAATTGACAGAGAATTCGAATCGAGGGACAGAAAGAAGAGATCTGGAAGTTAAATATAAGATTGAAAGAACAAAAAGAAGAAATATATAGGAAACTTGGGAAACCAAGAAATGGATGTGTTACGCAGGGGAGATTTCTGGTTTCATAGCTTATCAATCAGGAAATAGCGCATACCCGATTCTGAGGCTTGATCCAACTAAAAGCCATTAGCAAACATGCCCTAAGGCTGTAGACTTGAAAAAGGTGTATACATTTCTGGCAAAAAAATCTAAAAAGAGTTCTAAAAAGAGTTCTAATGTGGCTGATAACTTAGAGGAGGAACAGGGAAACCCAAAGGAGGCAGGCTTTCAAACTGAAAATCTCCCCGAGTTAATACCTTCCAAGGGGAAGATGCTCCTCTAACAGATACTACAAGCTCTGACGGGAAGAATGGGAGGAACAGGTTAGCTCGTGCAGGCCCCAAGAGCCTTGCTGTTCCTCTAGTGGTCAATCTAATAATAATTAAAGAGCAAAGCCCAGCAATCTTTCTCATGACCAATCTAAATATAAAGCAAAACCAATTTATGAAGAATTGAGTATTGAGTCAATAAACCCATTCAGGAAGGCTTGCGACAAGTTTGGAATAGCAAGTCCTTATTCTTTAAAATATTTAGCTGACTGGAGCCAGAAGAAGAGAGTGGGTATTGTCAGACTTTGAAATGGTAGCTCGATACTTGTCTGAACGATTCACAGTTCGTTCAAAGGCAAATGTGGTATGCAGATGGGGTTAACATGAATATTGACACTTTAAGAGAATCTGGCCATAATGTAACTCTTGCTATGCTGAGAGGTGAAGGTGAATGGCAAGAGAAAGAAAAACAAGAAACATTACCTGAAGCTGTTTTAAAATTTGTTCGGGATACAGCATTAAAAGCATGGGAAAGAGTAGATGCTGACCCAGAATATCTAGGTAGCTGTACAAAAATTTGCCAGGGTCCTAATGAACCATACTTTGATTTTATTGGGAGATTAACTCAGGTAATCCACAGACAGGTTCAAGATCCATCCACTTGACAAACCCTAAAACGAAACAGCATATGAGAATGCTAATCAAAAGTGCTGAGCAATACTATATAGTATTAAGGAAAAGGAAGACCTCATGGGATATCTAAAGGCCTGTAGAAATGTCGGTTTGGCCTCCCATGAAACACAGAATGCTATAGAGGCTTATCCCATACAGCAGGAGGATCAGGAGAGGGGGTGAAATGTTTCAGCTCCAGAGAGAGAAACAATAATCCTCAAAAGATAAACAATGATCAGAGAAACTATGTTAATAATCCGCAACTCCACCCCTCGGAGGGCCCCCACCTGGACCATGCCCAAAGTGCAGAAGGGGAAAACATTGGGCCAGAGACTGTCGGTCTTGGAGGCGAAGTCAGCCTCAGGCTTCATCTGGACAGATAACCTGCTTTAGCTGCTGAAAGAAGGGACACACCCGTAGAGATTGCCCATCTTTTAAAACTATTAATACAGGGCAACATCCTAATAATCCCTTTATGGGAAATGTTACATGGACCCCCTCCCAGGTTCCACAAGTTCCGCAGGCTCAAATAACATCTACGCCTCCCCAAATGCGGGAAACTGGGTGGGGGGCCAGCCCCAGGCCCAGCTGAATCCAGGGGCACTCTCGTTCATTCCACCTGCCCAGTATCCTTCGAATCAGAATCCACAGAATTACAGTCAATAAATACTCTCTGGCCTACCCCCATCAGGCAATGGCAGTCTCGACATTCTCTGCCCTAAGACTGTCACAATATATCCAAGTCCCTTACATGCTAAAAACAGGGATAAAAGGACCTGCTCCCCAGGTAGTATGGGTTTAATTCAGGGGAGCAATTGGCTGAAATTTAAGGGAATTAAGGTGCATTTCGGACTTCTGGATCCTGAATCTCATGGAGAGATAATACTGTCAATATCTGTGCCAACTAAATGGACTTTTAAAAATGGGAACCGCTTGCTAAACTTTTATTATTTTTTGAGGATCCATCTAGTCAGTCCGAACACCCTAGAACTGGTGGCTTAAACAGTACCAACCCTTCTGCCAACTTCATTGTTGGTTATACAGCCACACAGAACCAAGCCCACCAGCCACCTAGCTAACTATCTAGTTGGGTACACTACCAGAATTTCGCAGGCCAAGCGGCCAGTTATACCCATTGAAATTTATAAAAGGAAATTCAAAGGCATGTTGGATACAGGGGCAGACATATCCATAATCTCCACCAAGTATTGCCCCTCTAACTGGGCCCTAAAGAAAGTGTCCCATAGCCTGAGCGGGTAGGCAATATCTCCTCCTCTCTTCTCCGACAGAGTGCCAGGTGGCTGCTGTGTATTGGCCCTGAAGGGAATGTAGCCATGGTCCAGCCTTATATAGCCCCTATGCCTTTAACTTTATGGGGTAGAGACATGCTGGAGCAGTGGGGGCAGTAATTCACATACCTCGTCCAATTCCCCATCGGGCACCTGTTCCAGCTCTCCATAATAAGCCTAACACAGGGAGTAACCCTTTTAAATTGGGACCGCTGTGGTTAAGCGTCCACCACCTATCCGTATTCAGTGGAAGTCTGACAAACCTATATGAACACCACAGTGGCCCCTCAATACCAAAAAAGTTAGAGGCGCTAACAAATCTAGTGGAAGAACAACTGGAATTAGGACATATTGAAGAAACGTTTTCAGAATGGAATTCTCCTGTTTTTGTAATACAGAAAAAATCAGACAAATGGCGTTTGCTGATTGACTTAAGGAATGTAAATTCTACTACGGTCCCCATGGGAGCCCTGCAACCTGGGCTCCCTCTCCAGCAGCTATTCCTAAAGATTGGCCGCTAATTATCATAGATTTAAAAGACTGCTTTTACAGCATACCTATCCACCCAGATGATCGGAAAAGGTTTGCATTTTCAGTCCCTTCCATTAATCATAAAGGTCCTTTATGTAGGCTTCAGTGGACAGTATTGCCCCAAGGGATGACTAATTCACCTATGATGTTTCAACACTTTGTTGATGAGGTTTTGCGACCCATTCGTGCTAAATTTCCTGGTGCATACATGATCCACTACATGGATGATATCCTGCTAGCTTGTGATAATTCCAGAGATCTCCAGAATTTATATAATGATGTAATGACAGTTTTACCAGAGGCTGGCTTACAAGTAGCTACGGAAAATATCCAGATGCAGCCTCCATATGAACATTTGGGCTGTACTCTTGACCGCACTATAGTGCGTCCTCAAAAAATTTCCATTAGTCAAAAAAGGCTCAAAACCTTGAATGACTTTCAAAAACTGCTGGGAGATATCAACTGGGTGTGCCCCTCCCTTGGTATTCCTAACTGTGAGCTCAGTAACTTGTTCCACACCCTTGGAGGTGATCCTGCTTTAAATAGCCCAAGGCATCTAACTCCTAAAGCTAAGAAGGAATTAGACTTTTTCATGGATCTGCTTCAAAAATCTTACCTCTCCAGATTTAATCCCAGAGAAAAGGTATGGTTATTGGTCTTCAACACTCCCGAGTCTCCAACTGCTGCTATAGCCGAGGTTATCTGGACCGTTAGAATGGGTTTACTTACATAACAAGCAGAATCGTACTGCTACACCTTACCTTGAGATGATAGCTAACCTTATAATTAAGGGAAGATCAAGAACCCAAGTATTACTTGGACATGATCCCCATGTAATTGTACTACCTGACCCTAAAAAAGAAATTGAAGCTGTTTTACCACTTAGTGAAATCCTTCAGAGAGCTTTAGCAGATTTTTCAGGAGAAATATCTTATCATTACCCAGCTGGAAAAACCTGGGAATTTCTGAAAAGGACACCTTTTGTAATTTCCACCATTGTCCGCTCCTCTTCCATTCCTGATGCTCCAGTGTATTAGATTGATGTTTCCTCATCAGGAAGGGGTGGAATTACAGGTCCTTCATTGACCACTACTGTGCATACAAATTATAAATCTGCCCAACAAGTGGAACTCCGCCACCCTGATACATTTACTATCCCATGTATCTGGCCCATGTAATGTGGTGAGTGATTCTGCATATGTAGTTGGTTTATTTCCTGGAATTGTCACTGCTTCTTTAAATGCCCATAATCCTATAATTCAGGAGCTACTCCATAAACTACAAGATCTCCTCCGAAATAGAACTTTCCGTATATACATCTCCCACATCCGTTCTCTCAGCCTACTCCCCGGGCCGATGGTTCAAGGAAATGAAGCAGCAGATCTCTTGGCAGCACCAGTGTTTAAATCAGCTGAGGAAGAGTACCAGACTCTACATACAAATGCCCGCCGCCTTCATGTACACCATGGCATCCCATGGAGACAAGCTAGACAAATTGTCCGCGAACTGTCCTGTCTGTGCTCCTTTACATTGTACATCTCATGTGGCAGGAGCAAATCCTCGAGGTTTACAGACAAACCAATTGTGGCAGATGGATATAACTCATACTAACTTATTTCCCAACAAACCTTTCCTTCAAGTGGTCATTGATACATATTCCCGGTTCATATGGGCTGTTCCTATGACGTCTGAAAGAGCTAAATCTGTTTGTTCATTTTTACTCCAGTGCTTCTCCGTCATGGGTATTCCCCATACCATAAAAACAGATAATGGTCCTGCTTACACCAGCAAAACTTTCAAATCCTTTTGAGGAATGGCAGATCAAACATATTACAGGAATTCCATATAATCCACAAGGACAAGGAATTGTTGAACGTGCCCACAGAACGCTTAAAACTGTTATTAAGGTAACGAAAAATAAGTATGCCTCCAATGGATTCTTTATCTTTAACATTATTCACCTTCAACTTCTTAAATATACCTCCAGGAGATCCCTATACCGCGGCTGAACGTCACTTTCAAGAAGATATGCAAACTCAAAAACAGTCAATTCACCTATCTGGGTGAAAATTGATGATAAATGGATTGCAGGTCACCTCCTCATTTGGGGAAGAGGTTATGCTTTCATTTCTACAGATGATAACCCTGCCAAGAAACTCTGGGTTCCTCTGCGACTTGTTAAGACTAGAATTCTCCAAGAATCAGAAAACAACTAATTCTTTCAATATAAAGTCTTAAATTTTAAATTGCAAGTTGCTGTTTAAACCTCTTGGATTGGTTCATTTTAATAATGATCTTGTTTTGCAGTCTGTGATCATGGTTCATGTCTAATATCTTGCCTTACAAGCCTAAATGCTTTCTTTCTTATGAAAAAAAAAGGTTGGAAAAATGGGTGGACTCTGAGCATAGTGCTCAATGTCAATATATTTCAAGGATTAATGTTAGAGTTTCCTTTTTTTAATGTTTTGCTCACAGGTATTTGCAGGAAAAGAACTTGGATGCTGCAGATTCCTTCTATGATGCTTGAGGCTTTGGACTCTGATCACAGTGCTCATTACAAAAATGTTTGCTAAATCAATGGAAAATTGTTTTTCTAATGATTCTGTTCACAGGATAAGATATTGGAATGCAGTAAACTTGCACCACAGTGCTCAATACTCCAAGACTCCTAAAACGGTGCACACTAAAAATTTAATAATTTGCATAAATAATTTTTCCCAATGCTCTATTCACAGGAAAAGACACTTTCTCACCATCATTTGCCGGCTTTATATTCATGAAGCGCTTGATTCGTTACCATTTATCACCCTAGATGGGTCAAATATACAGCTGTAAGATATTGATCGATCAAATGTGTGTGTGTGTGTGTGTGTGTGTGTGTGTGGTGTGTGCATGTGGTGGCCACCATTATGTTTGTGGATTAATGTTGTGTCTATGTTATGTCTCAACTACTACCTTCTCAATTTCTGACCACTACAAGCCTCTATTAAATTCATCAGCTCCACTGCTGATCCACTAGACTTATCAATTTTAAAATCATCAATTCTAATACTTTTTTCCCTGCTCCACCCGTGTTGGAGCTTCTTTATGTTCTTCTCTCTATCCCAGACTTGGATCCCTGCAAAGCCTTAAAATCTCTACTTGTGATTAACATCGAAAAGTGTTTTTGTCTCGCCTAAAATTAAGCTACAGGTACAGTTACCAGTGCCAGTGTCCACTTGCTAAAGAAGCCCTGCAAAACGGCCACACTGATGTTCCGGACACCTGTTCCAGCCCTCAAGACTCCTGTTCCAGAGTTCGAGATATTACACAGATGTTCCGGACACCTGTTCCAGCACTCAAGACTCCTGTTCCAGAGTTTGAGATATTTGTTCCAGTGTTCCTGAGACCGGATCCAGTGTTCCTGACAATTCAACGAGTTCCTGATCGCTGCTCTCCAGAGACTCATACTCATATGATCACCACTATTGCTGTTCCAGAAGTAGCCCCACAGACTTTGTTCCAGACACCCGACTTTACATAAAATATAGCAAATTGACTCTCACAAATTATGGACAGTGCAAACTATAGTCCGTTATCATCAGACAGCTAGAAACACTTTGTCGTGAACTTTGCTTTGGGTCCAAAAAACAAGTTAGGATCCTAAAGTAACCTGTATTATCATTTTGTAATTGGAATTGTTTTTTCTTATCTTAATTTTCTGTACTACTTAATTTTCTGTTTACTAAATACTTCATACCTTTTCAATTTTTATTAGTAAACTAATCAGGGGAGTTGTTGCAGGACTCCTCTAAGAGCCCCTTTCTCTACCCTGTGGAGGTTTTCCAAGTGGATCTTGGCTCAAGACATTAGCATATAAAAAGACATTGGGTGAGGTGCTGGGAGAAATTACCTGAGGGCATTCGACCCTGCCAGGAGAAGTTTACATTTGGCTTGTAGCTCCTCCCAGCTCTGCTGGGAGGCTTTGAATTTTCATCTCTAGATAGGGCTAGATCTGGGCTGGGGAGCTTGGGCGGATTTCTGGCTATAAGATAAGCTGCAAGAAGAAAGAAGCTCTCTCTTCTTTCCCCTTTGCCATTTCGGCTTTCCTTGGCTTTTTTGCTTTTCTGTTCTCTCCATTCTCTGTTGGGCCTCAACACGTGGTGGCAGCCATCTTGGCCTACACCTGGCTGGGGCCTAGCTGGGAACGCAGAGTTCGGAGGTTTTCCCTGCTCTTGGATTGTATATTGGAACCTGTAATAGTAAACCTCTTTTAAAACTGCATCGGATTCCTGAGTTTTCATCCATTCCTCACCGGCTTTGGAGGTAGAAGGGAACTTGCTTCCCAGCACTGTTGGGGACCCCGCGAAGCTCCCTGACATATATCCAAGATACAAAGGCATTTTTATAAGAGAAAATTTGCAGACAATTATTTATTGCAGCATAGTAATGCATAGTAATCAGGATATGGAATCAACTCAGGGATCCCGTGACAGCTGAATGAGTAACGATGTTGTGAAGCATTTGAAAACACGTGTGTAGCATACAAGCATACAACTCTAGGGTTTCACCATTCACATAGATTCCATTGTAAAGTTGTGCTATGTGAATAGTTTTCTAACTTCTCTCATTGGTGAGGCCCAGTAAGGACTGTGACTTTATTAGTTTGCAGTCAGTACTGTACTTCCACAGCCCCATAATCATGGTAGCACAGTGTGCTTGAAATCAATGATGAATTGCTCAAATAATGAATTGCTCAAATAAGAACTGTAATAAATTTATCGCTTCTCAAATGTACTATTTTTTTTCAAGTATAATGAAATAGATATAAATCTAAGAGAGAAGCAGAATCCTTATACATCACTGAAAGACATCATGAAAGACATCATGATTTTCTATAGTGGATGACTGATCTTATTCATGGTGATGTTCTGAACTTTGGGTTTTGAGTGATCTCAGAACACTTATTAGCAATCAATGGGAGTCTTCTAGGAGATTATGCAGAAACAGGAGGCAATCTCCATTGAGTTAAATACAAGCTTTCATACATAAACATGTGCATTATTGCTGGGCCTGTGGCCTAGGGATACCTTTCTGCATCACATTATCATGCTTTGAGCCTTCTGTGACATCCTTACTTCTTCCCTCATTTGATAATAGCTTGATGCCTATATGAATCAGACTTACCTTATTTTAGGAGTGTGTGTACTTATAGCATAAAAGAGTTAAAAGCTGATTTTTTTTAAAAAATGGTGCCATTTGGAAAATATATAAACTATGTAGCTCTTTAGAAAGTCAAAAAGCCCACTTTCAGCTAAGAAATAGAAATAGATAATTTGACACAAAGAAGAATTTTTATGCTTAAAAGTTATGCCCCTTATAAAAATCCTATTTTGTGCACTCTGCTGTCCTGTAATTTATAGCAGATGATCAGTGGACATTTCTGGCTGTTTAGGGACCAATGGTTTGGTGCAAGTAAACTTTAAAATAAGGTTGAATAAGTTTGATTTTGATAAGTATTTATAACTTTTTTTTGCGAAACAAAACAAAATAAAGCAAAATTATAATTCATAGCATTTGCTTATCATAGTATAAGTACTCTCACTTTGGCCAGTTTTAAACTACTTAAGTGGTATCTCTGATGCAGATTTGGGGAGACAGAACCAGCTCTTAGTAGTGAGAATTGTGTTATATCAGTGAAAGAATTACTACTGTTTAAAATAGGAATCTCTAAGACCTCTTCCAATAATCCTATACAATCCAAATACCACTAGGATTTAGTCTATAAAAGTAGAGTATTCAGAAACAAACAGAAAAGCCTCAAGAATGTTCAGTTCACTAATAGATGTTAATATGAGATTCTGAAGAGCAAGGATGAAAGAAACCGTGATCCTTTAGCAAAGTGCCTGAAATCTCATGAGCACCAAATTATTACTCACATATTCAATTTTTAATTCTATTTTGCTTGTTTGGGTCAAATTCAGCTATGCTCAGGGGTCAGTTTTGGCAGGCTTGGGGGTGCTAGGGTATCAACCCAGGTCAGTCACATGCAAGGCTCATACCCTATCCACGGTACTATTATTTGGGCTTAAAATTAAACATTTAAAAAAATTAAAATATACTTTTGGTTTTGGGTTTAACTTGGAAAGTGATCAGGCTTAATTTGGGCTAATGGATCATTCTGGTGGACTGGAGGTGCCAGGGATTTTTAAAAAGAATATTTTAAAATGTTCTTTAAAAATTTTTGGAAAACTCTATTGGAAGTTATTCCTGCTAGACTGTTGGGACTCAATGATATTGGGGTTTGGCGGGGTCCCAAACTGCATTTAAGGCCAACGACAATTCCCACCAACTGATGGACAAAGGAACAACACCACAGGCTCTTGAAAGTCCAAGCTCTTTCCTTTTTAATCTCTTCTCATTTACTCACCCCCACCTCAGTCCACCTTATTTTCCTCCACTCAAGTCAAGTCTGCTTGTTATATACTGAAAGAATAGGGAATGAAAGAATAGTAGTTTGTCTCAGATTTCCCCCAACAGAGATCAGTAAGAGCCCCCTCTACCCACCCTGGGTGCTAATGTCCTGGGTGCTGATGCCTCTCTACCCAGAATAAGATAAACGGGGGTGGGGGGCTGTGGAATGTGGGCAGGGCAAGGAAGATGACCATGGAATGTGGGCGGGCCAGGAAGTTGACTCTGTGTGCGTGTGAGACATACCAGGCCTGGATGGGCCTATGGCAGGTGAAATGTCTCCTCCTAGATGGGCCTATGGTGGACAAGACGTGCCCTGACTGGGTGGATAGGTGAAGAGAGATGACCCTGTGTATGTGTGAGACATGCCCTGCCTACTTACTCATGTAAACGCACCCCTATAGTCTAAGAAGTAATGTGTCTTGAGGGGATAAGCTAGAGATAGGCGTTACAAACTAATTGGCTATGTACTGTGCAGGCTCTACTGTAACGGTAAGAGCCTTCATAAGGGCCCCTTTGAGGAGGTTCAACCTCCTGCCTATTCAGACCTGTGAGTCCATGTTGGAGCTGGACCCTGGTTAGTCAGTACAATAAACTCTGCTTTGTTCATTGCATTCCTGTGTGACTCTCTGTTTCTCGAAAGGGATAAGATTCCTGGTCAGTAACAAGGCAGGAGATGGCCAGGAAATGGCAAGGATGCCCAGGCACAGATGCCCAGGAAATGGCAAGGTACTGAGCACAGGAGTCTCACCCACGTACAGGGTAGAGGCTGGAGACTAAGGAAAGCTGGGACAGGACAGCAGGGATTTCTGGGGTACAGTTGGGTGGTCCAGCAGCAGGCACTGAGAGATCAGCACAGCAACAGGACTGGGCCACCTTTCGTGGGATGTGAGTATACTGCATGGGACTTGATCACTTGATCACTTGAATCCTATTATTCATCAATTTGCTCGAGCGGGCGCTAGTAACATTTCCATTGGACCCTATCACATGCCAATGTAGCCCAGTGGCATCTGGTTGATTCAGGAATATGAAGAGCCTCAAACTTTTCCTTCAGGGTCTTGACAAGGAAGTCTGACCATCTTGTAGGTGGGTGGCCACGTGATCTTTTGACATCCCGTGGGATCCAGTCAGTAACGGCTCTAGTCCAGCGGTGGTCTCCAAATCACATTACATGTCCAGCCCATCTGATTTTCAATGCCTTGGCAAACGAGACAGCATCCCTGATTCTGGAATAGTGACGGAGGTCAGAACTCCGAATTCCTTCTCTCACTTGAGTGAGGCGTGATATTCCAAGCATAGCTCTTTCGATTCCTCTCTGGGAGACCCGAATAACTTTCTCATCCTGCTTTCGTAGGGCCCAGGAATCTGAGGCGTATGTTAATGCAGGGAGAACGGTGGAGTCAAAGAGATGTGCCTGGAGCCGGAGGTTCTTTGTCCTTTTAGATATTTCTTTTGTCCTTTTAGATATGCCTTTGAAGGCATTCCGTGCCGCTCTCTTCCTCCTGTGCAGCTCAGGTTTTAGGTCATTCATCATATTGACTTCTCGACCTTGGTACACATAACTGCTGCATTCAGAGAAGTTTGTTCCATTGAGAGTGAATGGGGCCTCTGGAACTAGTTCATTTTTCATAAACATAGTTTTCTTTAGATTCAGCTGTAGTCCTATCTTTCCACATTCTCGGTCAAAGTCAGCCAGCATTTGTGCCGCTTGGCTAATGTTTGGTGTTATTAGAACGATGTCATCAGCGAAGCAGAGGTGGTGTAGTTGCCGACCATCTATCTTCACTACCATTCCTTCCCATTCTAATTGTCGCATGATGTTCTCAAGGGTGGCGCTGAAGAGTGTTGGTGAAATGGTATCACCGTGTCGAACCCCTCTTTTGACATCAATGATCACTTCTTTGTAGAATGGTGAGATCCTGGTGGTGAATCCATAATACAGCTCACGAAGAATCTTGATGCATTGGGTTTGAACACCTTGTTTGCCTAGGGCTTCGATGACTGCTTCAGTCTCCACAGAATCAAAGGCTTTCTGTAAATCAATGAACGTGAGACAGAGCGGCATCTTGTACTCCCTACAAACCTCAATGAGCTTGGTTACTGTGTGGATATGGTCGATTGTGCTGAATCCTTTCCGGAAGCCAGCTTGCTCGCATAGTTGTCCTTCATCTAGTGTTCTGCCAATCCTGTTCAGGATGACTCGTGTAAACATCTTGTAGATGACGGACAACAGGCAGATGGGGCGATAGTTGCTGATGTCGTGAATGTCTCCCTTCTTGAACAGTAGAACTGTCCTGCTGGTTTTCCATTGGGAGGGTACCTTGCATTCGGACAGGTAGCGTGTGAAGAGCCGAGCTAGTGTATTGATGAGTACCGACGGCAGATTCTTCAGGTGTTCGGGCCTGGTGCTGTTCCCTTCTTTACCAACGAGATGGCATGTCGGATTTCAGAAGGGAGAACATTGGGAATGACATATCCATCTTGTGGAATTTGGTATGTGGGCAGGTGAATGTGGCTATCAAAGAGATTTGAGTAGAAGTCCTGGATAATCTTCTCCACTGCCTTTCTGGAAGATGTGACAGAGATCCATCAGGGCGTTGGAGGGCAGTCATCTTGGTCTTATAGTTGGTGAAGGACAGGCAGGCAGTGCGAATGCTTTTCCCGGCTTCTGCTGCATCTTTCAGTATTTCTGCTCTTCTGTCTTTGAGGTCTTCTTTTATTGGTTCTCTGCACCATTTAGCAATGGTCTCCTGAGGCTCGCGCCTTGCCACGTTGGTGAATGAGCTCGAGAGTTTCTGAAGACAGGTGTCCTTTTGTGTCTTTTTCTCACTCGGCATTTTTTCGAACAATCATGGAAGTGCTGAACCAATTGGTTATATTCTTCATCGATGTCATCAGTGGT
>JAJIBD010023262.1:0-56033 GCA_021461705.1 Cryptotis parvus | reverse complement strand
AATGAAAGAGGGAACATCACAGTAGACACACCACAGAAATTCAAAGATCATGAGCGTATTACTTTTGAGAATCTTTATGCCATGAAATGAGAGAACTAGAAGAAAGCTGATAATTTCTGGACTTGCCTAAGCAGACTTATTACTATCACTAGATCACTAGACATCCTGTAGTGCATCGATTTCCTCGACCTGGTGCCAGTAATATTTCCATTTGACCCTATGACGTGCCAGTGTAGCTCAATGGCATTTGGTTGTTTTAGGATTATGAAGAGCCTCATACCGTTCGTTCATGGTCTAAGCGAGAAGTCTGACCATCTTGTAGGTGGGCGGCCATGTGATCTTTTGACATTCCGTGGGATCCAGTTGGTAACAGCTCTAGTACATCGGTCATCTCCAAATCGCATTATATGTCCAGCCCATCTGATTTTCAATGCCCTTGGCAAACAAGACAGTGTCCCTGACTCTGGAACAGGGATGGAGGTTAGAACACCGATTCCTTCTCTCACTTGAGTGAGGCATGATATTCCAAGCATAGATCTTTCAATTCCTCTTTGGGAGACACGGGCCAGCATTCTCATCCTGCTGTAGTAGGGCCCAAGTCTCTGAGGCATATGTTAATGCAAGGAGAACAGTGGAGTCCAAGAGATGTGCCCGGAGCCGGAGGCTCTTTGTCTTTTCACTATTTCTTCTATGCTCTTGAAGGCATTCCATGCCACTCTCTTCCTCCTGTGCAGCTCAGGTTTTAGGTCGTTCATAATGTTGGAATTCTCAACCTACGTACACGTAACTGCTGCATTCAGAGATGTCTGTTCCATTGAGAGTGAATGGGGACCTTTGGAACTAGTTCCTTTTTCATGAACATAGTTTTCTTGAGATTCAGCTGTAGATCTATCTTTCCACATTCTCGGTCAAAGTCAGCCAGCATTGTGCCTCTTGGCTAATGTTTGGTGTTATTAGAACGATGTCATCAGTGAAGCACAGGTGGTGTAGTTGCGTGACCATCTATTTTCACTCCCATTCCTTCCCATTCTAATTGTCGCATGATGTTCTCAAAGGGTGGCGCTGAGGAATTTTGGTGAAATGGTATCACCCGGCCAAATACCTCTTTTGAAATCAATGATTACTTCCTTGTAGAATGGTGGGATACTGGTGGTGAATTCATAATAGAGCTCACAAAGGATCTTGGATGTATTGGGTTTGAATGCCCTGTTTGGCTAGGGGGCTTGGATGACTGCTTCAGTCTCCACAGAATCAAAGGCTTTTTTTTAAATCAATGAGACAGAGCGGCATCTTGAACTCCCTACAAACCTCAATGAGCTTGGTTACTGTGTGGATATGGTCGATTGTGCTGAATCCTTTTGGAAGCCAGCTTGCTCGCATGGTTGTCCTTCATCTAATGTTCTGCCAGTCCTGTTCAGGATGACTTCAGTGAACAGCTTGTAGATGACGGACAACAGGCTGATTGGGCAATAGTTGCCAATGTTGTGAATGTCTCCCCTTCTTGAACAGTAGAACTGTCCTGCTGGTTTTTCCATTGGGAGGGCACCTTGCATTCAGACAGGTAAGCGTGTGAAGAGCTGAACTAGTGTATTGAGGAGTACTGATGGCATATTCTTCAGGTGTTCGGGTCTGACTTTGTCTGGGCCTGGTGCTGTTCTTTCTTTATCGGCCTAAATGCATGTCGGATTTCATAAGGGAGGAACATTGGGAATGACATATCCATCCTGTGGAATTTGGTATGTGGGCAAGTGGAAGAGGCTATCAAAGAGATCTGAGTAGAAGTCATGGATAATCTTCTCCATTGCCTTTCTGGAGGGATGTGATAGATCCATCAGGGTATCGTGAGGGTAGTCATATTGGTCTTATAGTTGGTGAAGGACAGGCGGGTGTTGTGAATGCTTTTCCCGGCTTCTGCTGCATCTTCCAGCATTTCTGCTTTTCTCTCTTTGAGGTCTTCCTTTATTGTTTCTCTGCACTGCTTTGCGAGCTTGGACATTAGCATTTGGTCGTCTGAGGCTTGGCGCCTTGCCACGTTGGCGAATGAGCTTGAGAGTTTTTTGAAGATAGGCGTCCTTTTTGTGTCTTTCTCTCTCTCCGCATTCTTCACACTATCACGGAGGTGCTGAACCAGTCAGTTGTATTCCTTCATGATGTCGTCAATGATGGTATCTTCCCCATGTTGCCAAATGGTGCCAAAGATTTCCCAATTGGTGGTCGTTCTGGGAGTTCTCTTCTTAAACTTTGCAGCTACTGAGAATATACCATCAGCATGGTAAGCTGGCTGATGCGTATTCAATATGCCAAAACCAGTAATAAAAATGTGTATTGCCATCAAGGAAATTAAAATGGTAATCAAAAGTCTTCCAAAAAACAAAGTCTCAGGCTCTAATAGATTCACTAATGAATTCCTTCAAATCTTTATTTTATATATATTTTATATATATATATTTTCAATTGAATCACAGTGAGATACACAGTTAGAAACTTGTTTATAGTTGGGTTTTTGTCATATAATGTTCTAATACCCGTACTTGAGCCTTATACATTTTCCACCAGCAGTGTCCCCAGTTTCCCAGCATGCTACCTCCTGCCTCTATGGTAGGGACCTTTCTGCTTTACCTCTCTGTCTCTCTCTGTCTCTCTTTGTCTCTCTCTGTCTCTGTCTCTCTCTGTCTCTCCCCCATCCCTCTCCCTCTTCTCTTCTTTCTTTTGGGCATTATGGTTTGCAATACAGATAGTGAAATGTTATCATGTATATCAACTGTACCTACTTTCAACACAGTTCTTTTTCCACAGTAATCATTTCCAACTATTATTGTCATACTCTATCCTTCTCTATCCTAACTGCCTTTCACTCTCCGCAAACTTGTGACAAGCTTTTAATCATTGACCACTTCTGCTGGCTTCTATTTTTACTGACATTGGATACTAGTCTCAGACTATGTTCTTATTCTTCATATCCCACAAATGAATCCAGTCATTCTCTATCTGTCCTTCTCCTTCTCATTCATTTTATGCAGCATGATACTCTTCCTGTCCATCCATTTATATGTTAATTTCACAACTTCATTCTTCATGGTGGCTGCATTGTATTCTATTGTGTAGATATATCATAGTTACTTAAACAGTTACCTGTTCTTGGGTACTTGGGTTGTTTCCAGATTCTGTTTATTGTGAATAATGTGCAATGAACATATTAGTGCAAATAGCATTTCTGCTTTGTGATCATATCTATAGATGCAAAGAAAAATTTGAGAGGATCCAGCAACATTCATGATAAAAATAAAACTCAACGAAATGAGAATTGAAAGAAATCTAACTTATTTTTTGGCAAAAAAAAATAAGTGTTGCTAAGTTAAATAATTTTGTCAAATTTATTAATTGCATCCAAACACCATCTAACTGATTTTTAGAAAAAAAATAATTTATTCTAAAATTTGCCAAAAAAACGATGTTAGTTTATTGTCTCTTAATACATCTCCTTTGCTCTATTGCAAAAATATTTCTTTTATTCATCTCTACTACTATTTATTTTCAAAATTATTTTCGAGTATGAATAATTCCTGTGCATTTTTTACAGAACAAATGTTGCTTTTTTCTCTAATTATTGATACTCAGTTATATCTTAATATTATAATTTCTAGAAATGTTTACTTTTCATACTGTTTATACACAAATATTTTTATAGTAAGAAGTCAAATGTTATTTAATGTTAGCATCTTTTTCTGCCAATGCCTTCTATTTGGTAGATATTCCATAATATTTTTGATTAGTTTAATAAATTTCTAATTCTGAAAGATTATATATATTGAGAAACTTGGAAAGCTCTAAGTTAGGTTTAATGATATTTTAAAACATTACCACTGGGCTAATAACTATATGACAAGAATTAACTAAAACTAAATATGGGTATCTTTCTGAAAGTCTTTTGTAAATTAATTGAATTACTTCAGTTGCATTTTTAGAAGTGCAATATTTAGAAATCTGTGGTGAAACTTTTATAAATGCTTAAGGTCTCTTTTTTATTCAACCAGCAATTTATCTGCTGGGCTTTTGTATTGCTCTAGACAGTATTTGGAAGGCACTAGCTAGCTATAGTCAGTAACATAAACGTTAATCGGAATGTCAGCAAAATATAAGTAGCTGTCAGAAAGATAGAGGAGAGGGCCAAAATAGTTATGAATAAAAAAGCAATCTTTTCCATTTCAGAACTCTAGGGAAAATGGTAATTCTATTTGGAAGCAGATAAATTTCATTGATTAGTTTTGAGCATAGTAGGTCTAGGGAATACTTTCTTCTTGTACCTATTTAAATCTGCATGTATTCTAGCTAAGATTCTCACTGTATCTAGGGAGATTTTTATTTTAGATTATACAGATTTCCATTATCATATCTTTTCTTCCAGTTGCATTTGTGAACAATCAAAATGCTGACAGATACATTTGATTTGAAGCTTGATACTGGGATTTCTATGGTATTACCTAAGGATAATTAAAGTAGCTAAACAGATTTTCTTAGTGAAAACAGAGTATGAAGAATTAAATATATTTCTAAAAAAGTTATTTATTTCTTGATCAAGAAGGTTATCATCAGAACTCTAGCTTATGCTAAAATTATATTTTTAGCATATTGAGTGACTACAAAAGATTAATATTGTCCTTTATACTTATTTAGGGTACATAGAACAAACATGATATAATTAGGAATTTAGTTATTCATATGAAGTAGATGCTTCCAAATTTCAAATGTCTAAAAATAATCATTATATTTAATTATTTTATAATACTTGCTTGCCATGTACTTTTGCATAATTCATTTGTGTGTAGCAAAATATCTAATGATGAAATGCAAAGCAAATTGTCTTATAAATATAATGTATTGAAAATTAATATATCATCAACTTAAATATGTCTAAGACTCTGTTTTAAATGAATACGTTCTACTGTTCTCTATATAAGGACGCAAAACAATTGAAATTATTGGTAGTTCAATTTTTAAATTTTGAAACCAGCACCAAAGTCTGAATGAAACTTTTAAAGATCAGAAAAGTCTGACATTTTTAAAATTCAAATTTGATTGTAGGCCCTTTATTAGTACTCTATAGATAATTTATATATGAATAAAAAAATGTTGCAAATAAAATGCTAGATCTTTAAAATAATCTCTGTAAGCATTTCAACTATAATACTTACAAAGTAAGAAGTATGGTTGTTAGAATTCTGTGTGTGAGAAACCACAATAAACAGTAGTGCAGACCAGAAAATCTCGGTCAATAAAATATTTTTTCAATTATTTGAAAGAGAATTCAAATTATTCAAACATATCAAGGTACTTAAAATTAAAACATAAAACAAAAGTAACAGTAGTTATCTGGCCTACAGTTACAGCTAGGATTTATGATTAAAGAACTATGCAAATCAAGTTTACGAAATGTTATTACCAATGTCGGCACATTAGTTTACGGGAAATAAGAAAAAGAGGAAAGAATTAGATGATTATTGAAAGAAAGAAACAAAAATCTGTAGAACAATAATTGTTATTGTTGGTTTATACTGAACAAAATTGTAATTATTCTGCCAAATCTCCAATGTTTTTGCATCATCTACTGGAAATTAAGCAGGAATGTCACTGTACATTTTGATCTAGTCATTCTTTTCGATCTGTCTCAGCTTTAATAACTTTGAAAAGTCTAGGAAAAAATATGCTGTTTGTCTTGAGTAATTATTTCAGGGAAGTTGAGAGTTTCAGCATTGCTTTCCCTGAAAGCAGGGGGCATGTCAAGTCAAATCGGTTATGGTGACTAATCATAACAGTCCCTGCGCCTGGGTTGACCGCCCTCCACTGAAGACCTCTGCTACACTGTCATAATTATGGGCTGTCTGCTGGCTGGCTGACTCCAACTTGCTTCTGCTCCTCCACCACCCTTTTTAAAACTCAATGATTAATGAACTGTAAAATAGCAACCCGTCTTGGAGTAAGTCAGGATTCTTCGATAAATACTGGAAATGCAATAGTTCCTTCATAGAAGTCACAAAAGGTTATGTGCAAAACATTTCTCTTATTGTTTTCCCCTTTCATGCTAGTGATTGCTTTATCAAAAGAGTAAAGGGAGTAGGTACCACACCAGATAAATCTTCATCTTCTTTGCAACCAAGGTGTGACTCTCTGTTTTGAGACTTTATTCCAAACACTTTCAACTACTATGGTTCATAATTAGTCTTAAAAAGCTACCACCTTGGTCCAGCAGTTTGGCAGGAAGGGTTTGAAAAGAAAAAGAAAAGAAGCCAAAACAATTTTAGAGCTGAGAGCAGGCCTGCGTTCTAAAGCTTGCATAATTGAATAAGGAAAACTTAATATGCATAGCAATGTTTCTTCTAATAATACTGTTATTTTTCTACCAAAATGCAAATAAAGTAAAACATAAGCTAAAAGAGAAACACAAGTTCAGAAAAAGAGCAAAAGATGGTTCTTGGTTGAATGGTAGCTTATTAAACATTTTAAATAAGTTGCGTTTTTCTGGCATACCATTCATGCTTAAGAATTTTGGTTCCAGTTGAACTAAATACTTACTTCAACTCTGAATATGATCTTGATCACTTGATCACTTGAATCCCGTACTCATCGATTTGCTCGAGCGGGCGCCAGTAACATTTCCATTTGGACCTATCACGTGCCAATGTAGCCCAATGGCATCTGGTTGATTCAGGAATATGAAGAGCCTCAAACCGTTCCTTCAGGGTCTTAACAAGGAAGTCCGACCATCTTGTAGGTGGGCGGCCACGTGATCTTTCGACATCCCGTGGGATCCAGTCAGTAACGGCTCTAGTCCAACGGTTGTCTCCAAATCGCATTACATGTCCAGCCCATCTGATTTTCGATGCCTTGGCAAACGAGACAGCGTCCCTGATTCTGGAATAGCGACGGAGGTCAGAACTCCGGATTCCCTTCTCTCACTTGAGTGAGGCGTGATATTCCAGGCGCATAGCTCTTTCGATGCCTCTCTGGGAGACCCGAATAGCATTCTCATCCCTGCTTTCGTAGGGGCCCAGGTCTCTGAGGCGTATGTTAATGCAGGGAGAACGGTGGAGTCGAAGAGATGTGCCCGGAGCCCCCTCCCAATGGAAAACCAGCAGGACAGTTCTACTGTTCAAGAAGGAGACATTCATGACATCGGCAACTATCGCCCCATCTGCCTGTTGTCTGTCATCTACAAAGCTGTTTACACGAGTTATCCTGAACAGGATTAGCAGAACACTAGATGAAGGTCAACCATGCGAGCAAGCAGGTTTCCCGGAAAGGATTCAGCACAACGACCATATCCACACAGTAACCAAGCTCCATTGAGGTTTGTAGGGAGTACAAGATGCCGCTCTGTCTCACATTCATTGATTTACAGAAAGCCTTTGATTCTGTGGAAACTGAAGCAGTCATCGAAGCCCTAGTCAAACAGGGTGTTCAAACCCAATACATCAAGATCCTTCGTGAGCTGTATTATGGATTCACCACCAGGATCTCACCATTCTCACAAAGAAGTGATCATTGATGTCAAAAGAGGGGTTCGACAGGGGTGATACCATCTCACCAAAACTCTTCAGTGCCACCCTCGAGAACATCATGAGACAATTAGAATGGGAAGGAATGGGAGTGAAGATAGATGGTCGGCAACTACACCACCTCCTGCCACTGATGACATCGTTCTAATAACACCAAACATTAGCCAAGCGGCACAAATGCTGGCTGACTTTGACCGAGAATGTGGAAAGGGTAGGTCTACAGCTGAATCTGAAGAAAACTATGTTCATGAGAAATGAACTAGTTCCAGAGGCCCCATTCTCTCTCAATGGAACAAACATCTCTGAATGCAGCAGTTATGTGTACCTAGGTCAAGAAGTCAACATGATGAATGACCTAAAACCTGAGCTGCGCAGGAGGAAGAGAGCAGCATGGAATGCCTTCAAAGGCATCGAAGAAATAGCTAAAAGGACAAAGAATATGATCTATAAGCTAAATTTACTTCTCAACAAAATTTGTATTTAGCAAACGGCTTATAATTAATTTTGGTAAATTAAGTTATTCTCTTTTGAAATCATTCCTTTCATCCTCTTTTATCAAAATAAAATCATTAAATGGTAAAAATAACATAAAGTGCCTGATTCTAAAACCTTCTATCACTGTTACATAGTTTTATATGGATATATAAACACATGTATATTTCACAGTTTTATTTTGTTTTCTTATGAGTTTTGAAATATTCGACTTGATCTTGCATCCTTCTTAGGCTTCAAAATAACTTTTTTTTTGTTCACTGAAGTGAAAAATCAAATTCAAAATTCTTCAAACATCTTAACACCAATTTTAATTAATTTCTTTTTCATCACATTATTAAAAATAATCTGTCATGTATAGCGATGTAATAATTTTTTCAGAGAGTGAATTTATATCATGCCACTTTAATAAGTTTGAGATTTATGTATTGGTAAAACAAAAGCATTATTTGAAAGAATTATAATACAAACATCATTTATCCAATGATCTTTGATAATTATTCTAGAAATGTGGCAGCAACCAATATTGTTTGTTAAGTGTCATTTTAAATTAATATTAAGTATAATTAATTTAAATGAATGCATGTATTAATTTGAATGTATTTAAATTAATACTATGACTTACTACTACATATATTTTGCTAAAACATATTTATATTCAAATGTGAAAAGGTCCTTTTTGATAGAAGTTAAATTTCAAAATGCTCTTTACATAACTCCAGAACCTCACAGGTTGTCTTTAACTTCTTTGAACAGTGAAAAAACAGCAACAAGAGTGAATATGAGTGGAAACATGAAAGTGATAAGATAAAATTTGACCCAGTTATGATAAGTAGAGGTGTATGGTCTGTTTTAAACAATCATTTGAAAAATTCAAAGACGGTAACAACATAGCTAAAATGATTGCATTTTTTAAGAATTTAATTTCATAATAATATGACCTTGATATCTGACATGAGAAGGGGTATTCAGAGATCCATAATATGTATGAAAACTCTGTAAAACTTACCAGATCACTGTATTTTTTGCAACATAAAAAAGAAGAAAACTTTTAAAAGTATCAATCAACATAAATTTTGTTTATTAGTTTGTGTTTTTGTTTTCCATTACATCTATTCTATGACTGTTTCAGAGGAAGATGCTCTAAGTAAGCACATAGGACAGCAGAAATACTCTGAGCAATCAAGAAATTGTGGCCTCCGTGTAGCATTCTTTATTATGTTTTATGCTATCAATCTATTATGTGGCATGATGTTGCAAGGGCAACTGATTGATTTTTTTCTCTCTAATAACTATGCACCAATTAATGCAACATAATTTCACAATTATTTTTGTATAGTAGAAACTACTTATGTTAAAGCAAGCAGGTTTGACAGACAAATTGAAAAGAACCATAAAAAATTAAAATAAAATTCATTCAGTTCGTTTCAGGATTTTTCTTTGAACATAAAATAAAACATATTTTAAATTTTTATTATAGTTTAGATATTGTTATTGCTGTACTATTAAAGTGTATGGTACTGATGAACACATCTACTATCCCCACCAGCACCAAAGTGCCTATGGCCTACCTCCTCTGTCTTCTATTCTGTAGATCCATATTTTCCATTAGGTGCATCAAAACCTTGAATTATTGCTACAAAATTGGTCAAAGTTTAGGATTTGTACTTATCAGTTCTTCAAATAGATGAATCATTAATATATCACCCAAACTATTGATTGATATTTTGTTGCAACATTGGCATTCTCCTGTGTTCTGAGCACAAAGTAGTTTATAGGGACAAATTGAGTATCTAATCACAAGGAAATTCCATCTATAGGAAGAGGATGGAAAAATATATAAGTTGACAAAGAACAATGATGATTTAATAAGGGCTATGAATCACTGTATCACTGTCTTCCCTTTCTTAATCGATTTGCTCGAGCAGGCACCAGTAACATCTCCATATGTCCTGTCACATACTAGTCAAACCCAAGGGCATCTGCTTTCTCCAGGAACATAAAGAGCCTCAAACCATACCATCAGGTCATAGGAATGAGGTCTATAATTATTACTGGTATTTGGCATATCAAATACGACATGGCTCTGCTGTGCAGGTGGGATACTATTGTAGTCACCTCTGATCTCCAGCATTTATTGATGAACCGCACTGGCCGCAAGCAACCGCATGAGCCAGGCTGTGATCAGCACTTCTCCCTGGATCCTCGTGGATGAGCTTGGCACAGGGAGAGCCAATAGCAACTCTGCCCCATCTATGTGAGTCTCTGGATCAGCATACCTAGGCTGGGATTGAAAAAGACTACTGAAAGGTGGGTCTCGATGAGCTGGGCTGTAATCAGCGCTTCTGCTGGGTGGAGTTCTGACCAGAGGGGAGTCCAGATGTGTAAAATGGCAGCCCTCATGGTGTGGGGTTCCTCTGGCTTTTTGGAAGGCTCTGCTGGGGTGTTGGGCCAGGGCTAGAATCTACCATCCCTCCAGGCTCCTCGTGATCAGCTGGGCACAGGGAGAGCCAGTAGCAACTCTGTCCCATGTATGTGAATAAAAAGAAAAAACAGGATGCAATAATACAATGTCAAATTGTCAAATATGGACTATTTGACAAAATTGAGAAAAATATAAAAAATTACAAAGGCAGGAAGTAAGCTGCATAAGAGAATTTTCTAAGAAAGCAACATTTGAGCTGTGACATGAATGATGAGTAGGAGCTAGTCATGTGAAAGTTCACATAAAAGCACTCTATGGAAAAGAGAAGGTTTCAGATTGAAATAAAATGGAAGCATTCAGAACTGACGGAAGTTCAATATGGTGTCATTTTTCCTTTTCTCAAGTACCACACTTGGAAATTTTGCAGAGAAAAAACCTCACCCTGCTCAGAATTTTTTAGCTATAAGGTCCTTACTTTTTTTTTTTAAGGGCTATGAACTACTTTCAATTTCAAGATTGCTATACCCCAAAGTTTTCAGAACCACAACTTTAATATAAACCATTATTTTGGAAGAAAATTCAGGCATTGGTTGTTAACCAAGTGACCTGAACACAAGTTTACAGCCTTTGTATTTAGCTGGTATTTTAAATGGTGTGATGTAATGTCAGAACTCCACCCAGCAGACCAGCCTATCACAGCCCAGCTCATGCGGCTGCAAGCGGCTGCGCAGTTCATCAATAAATGCTGGATTTAGAGATGACAACAAGAGTATGCTACCCTCACGGCAGAGCCTGGCAAGCTACCCATGTCATATTTGATATGCCAAATACCAGTAACAATTATAGACCTCATTCCCATGACCTGATGGAATGGTTTGAGGCTTTTTATGTTCCTGGAGCAAGCAGGTGCCCTTGGGCTCTACTTGCATGAGAGAGGACATATGGAGATGTTACTGGTGCCCGCTCAAGCAAATCGATGATGAACGGGAAGATAGTGATACAGTGACAGTGATGTAATTAGCACATGCTAGAGTTAACACCATAAATGGTATTTGTCATAAAATTTGTCATGATATTTGGGCTAATACAAAACTGTTGAATCAAAGATGATTGCATCTAAAAGTACTAAGCTTTTAAAAAATCTATGTGTTCAGCTATGATTAGTTTTCTATTGTATAACTTAGTCATCATTTTTTGTATGTGGAATGGCTTGTATCTATCTCTTTTCTAGGGGCCACAGCACCACCAGGTTTGGTGTCAAAAAACAGACAACCCAATTTTTTAAAAAAAATTTCATCACCTAATTGTAATTGTTCCTATCCTTTCTGATCGTAATGCTTTATTTTCAAATCACTGTCTGTTCAAATCACCTTTGGCAAAACTTATAATTTATTTATTAATTGCATTGAAATGCATATATAGATAAAAGTCATATATTCTATTTTTTGTATATAAATATAACTTTCATAGCAAAATAAATATTGCAAATCCAATTTATAATTAGATAATAGCTAAATCAATATTTTTTACCGTTTTGCAACCAACAGTGAAGGCTTTTTTCCCCATTTGATTTAAACACCATGATTTACAAAGTTGATCATGGTGATTTGCTACAGGCGTTCAATAGTGCAACACCACTCCCACCACTCGTGCCTTCTACCATTGTCCCATTTTCCCAACCTCCCATCAAGTTGTTCCTATTTTCTTTTTTTTTAACTTTTTTTTTTTTTTGCATTTTTTGAGTCACACCCGGCAATGCTCAGGGTTTCTCTTGACTCTGCACTTAGGAATTACTCCTGGTGGTCAGGGGACCATATGGGACGCCGGGGATTGCACTGGCCCCGAGTTGTTCCTATTTTCAACTCCTCTTCATCTATATCTTCTGAAACTTAGGCTATTTATCTTTCAAAGCACAGATTAAATGCTCTCCCTACAGATAAAATGCTTTGTCTTATGTAATGGTCTTTCTAAACTCTAGGCAAGAAGGAGCAACATATGTCTTTTAGTAACTTAAGTCTCGGTAGTGTCTCCCCTACCCCAACAAATTAATGTTTTTAAGTCTGAAACAACTTAAGTGTTCCATGATTAATTTTCACACAGGAGATTGGCATCTAATATTCTTTCAAATAAATCAGAATTAATACATAATAAACAATATTTGGGAAAAACTTGTAAAGTCTGTTGTTGGGAGTGCCTCTTCCAGTTCAACACATTAAAATGGACATTGGATCTTGGAAAATATAATTAAAATGAAATACTTTACATCAGAGAAATAAAATGTTTGAAGAAAACACAAATAGCAATTCTTAATATCAATATCAGCTCCTCCAAGAAAATCTGTGTTCCACCAAAGCTTGTGTATTTCTTTTTTTTTTTTTTTTTTTGGCTTGTGTATTTCTAAGATAAATATTCTGAGTCATATCTCAGAATTAAAACTCTGAATTCATCAATAAAAAAAACAAGTGAAACTCACTTTGACTTCTGTCTTTAAATACATTTTAAACTTTACTTTCTAATTCTTGTAAATATGTGATGTCTTAGGTAGTGCACTTTTTTTCTAGAATTTCCCTAGAAATTCTGACCCAGCTCTGACCCAGCTCACCCAGGAGTTTGCATTTCCCTCTGTAATATGCATACAATTTCTCAGAAGCAGATTGTATCAGCATTATTCTGTTAGAATATAACAATTATCTAACAATTTAACTGTCACTGGGGAAAATTTAAAAAAATCACGACAGAAAAAAAAAAAAAAAACCTCTTATTTTCTGCGGGACTCTAATTTAGATTTTAATTCATGTATTCCACCCTTTAGAAATTTTCCATTTTCCTCTCCATGAATTTGACATTTCTATTTGAATCCACCAGAAGGGAATTAAAGCTTCAGTTTTCTTGGTTGAGTGCAATTATAGTATTAGGCACCAGTATTCAGGCTCACCTATTAATGATTTTCAACAATGTCCAAGAATCAAACATCACTGAGGTTATTCTGATGAAGCCAGACCTCCTTTAGCTGTGATCTCAACATCTAATCTCACCTCACAAGTTATACAAAGGACTGTAGGTAGGAGAAGTAATAAGCTTTTTCCTATTTTCTTTTCTTTTTTTTTTTTTTTTTTTGGCTTTTTGGGTCACACTCAGAGATGCTCAAGGGTTACTTCTGGATCTGCACTCAGGAAGTACTCCTGGTGGAGCTTGGGGAACAATATGGGATGCAGGGGATTGAACCCTGGCCGGCCACATGCAAGTCAAACACCCTACCCACGGCACTATCACTCCAGCCCCCATAACAAGCTTTTTTTCACCTTAAAAATAATATCACAGAGGCAACTTAAACTTGTCCACCACTTGCCAATGCACAATTGCTAGACTATACTGAAATATTACCTCTCACCCAGAAGCGAACAGACCTATTGTGCATATATATACATTACTACATTAGTGTGACAATCACGGCAAATATCTGTTAGCAACCACTCCCCATTGATATCTTTAAATTAGAGAAGAGTATTTGTGCAGATTTTGGAAAATGCTCTAAAACTTTGTAGCATTCAAATTAATTGCTCTAAAGAGGAAAATTGAGAACCAAAAATTTCTCTGATTCACTCCTTCATACTTGACCATTATGATCTAGGTTGACATTCCTTTTCCCCTGAGTCCACTATGAAGAGCACAACTAAAAAACAATGTACTCTGATCCAGCTCACACAGGAATTTGCACTTCCTTTTATAATGGACAGACCCCAAATCAGATTACATAGAATGTTCGTTATCTTTTAAAAATTTCTACAGCAAAAGTGGTTCTTTTCTAAACAATTATCTAGTTTACTATATGTTATCTACATATTGAGTTTTGCTTTTGAAAATATGAAAAGCACATTATTAATAATCTTTCAAATTTGCTAATAACACAACCAATGTTTTTTGACAATTCCCTTGCCTCCAAATTGAATTTACTATTCAATTAGTAGTGAATTTAGGGGATGAAAAGTAAAAAAAAAGAGTGAATAAAGTTATTTTATTTAGGAAAAGTTTGGAAAGGATGTTTTTTCATTCTCATAGGGGTCCCTTTTGTCTAGACAAACTTGAATTTGGTAATAAACCTGATCTCTCCACTAAAGTCTCCTAAGCATAATTATGACTGAAAAAGATCAGCATTTTGGAAGCAGAAGCCATAGTACAGCAGTGAGGGTGATTTCCTTGCATGATATCATGGTTCAGTCCTCAGCAACACATATGGTCCCTTGAATTCATCAGAGTAATCCCTGAGTAAGGTTTATCCAGGAGTAAGCCCCTGAGCACTGCCAGGTGTGACACCTAAAAGTAAAAAAAAAAAAAAGCTGGGGAATTTAGTCCTTTTCTTCTATTCTTAAAGGCAAGGTGGAACAACAAACTGTGTTTGGTTCTTTACTTGCTGATCCTGGATGTGAAGGCCTGGCTGCAAAGTTATCTATGACTGGGTTTTCTCTGCTTCTGCATGATAATGTCAACATTGAAGATATTAATATTATTGCCCTTGCAGGAGAACACTCATGTTTTTGTCCTCAAGTAGCCAAAATTGAAAGCAAGAAACCAAAGATTGAATGGCTGAATTCAGAACAGATTTTATTTAAGGGGATGGGAAGGAAGGGAAAATAAGGCAAGGAAACCCCCATATTATAGAAGAGGTTTCTTAAAGAATGCCAAGAAAAATAGAAACTTTTCTTCTTTACACCTTTTTAACAAAAGGGGGAGTTTATATGTGTGTGTAGGGTGTTGGGGACTGGGATTGGGGTTGTCATCTTTTATTTATTGTGTTCCAAGACTACGGGCAATTTCTACAGAAGTGCAATGACTGTCTTCTGATGCTCAGTCATCCGGTTATCAGCACAGTTGTATCATTTAGGTTAACAGGCACCATTTATGTCCAGCATTGTGACGTAAGTAACTTATTCAATTCCATAAGTAACTTCTTTTATTAGGGTCATATCCCTAATCTCACCCTGGATGTTCCCTTTGCTTGCTATTTTATCAAACGGTTGTTTTGTTTTCCTCCTCTTCATCCTCTCCACTCTTTCTCTATATCTCCACTGTTCAAAACTTAGGTAAAGAGTTCAGTTTAATTTCTTAGGTTCTCAAACTCCTGTATATTTTTAAAAAATTATCTTTTACTTAATTCATTTACCCCATAATAGAAGAGGTAATCAAAAGAAAATTTCTATATGTTTGGAACAATCAAGGGAAAACATTCTTTCTTCCCCATTTTTTAATGAAATGTTAACATAACATACAAGAAATTTACTTATGTCATTTAAAAAAATGCCATACCTGGAGGTGCTCATGGTTTACTCATGACCCTATGCTCAGGGATCAATCATCGTGACTCGGGGACCTTACATGGTGGCAGATATCAAACCAGGATTTGACTGCACACAAGTCAGTCTGCAACACTCTCTCTCTAGTACCTTATACAATCATCTAATTGACTGTTTCAGTAGAACAATCAATTAGATGAAAACCCACTCTACATAAGTTTTATTAAACATTGTTTATAAATGTAGTTTTATAAAACTATTTTAATAAAAATAAGTGTCATCAGTTCTCAGGCAATAATTCAGGAAAAAGTAATAACAAACTAATCAAATAATAGTAAAAAAACATCGAGAACTCTGTGATAGTAGCTCTAGTAAAGCAAATGGTGCCATTTCCGCCCCAATAGCCCAATGAGAGGCACTATTCTCTTCACTTTACTAGTTTTAACATTCAAATATACAAAATCTTTTTAAGAATATAAGCAGAAATTAATCAGAATAAGAAGCCAGGCAGCTTTGTCATCAAAGTCCAAATACTCTAAAATCATACCACATGTTGTCTCCAAATCATAAGTTTTAAAACATCCTGTTAAGGTAGAGAGTCATCTGGAAAATAAATTCACCTCAAATCAATTTTGCAGAAGCACAGATGCATGCACGCATTAACCAAGGAGATTGAACTGTAACCTTTGTTGATATGATTAGGAACCTATTCTCTTTAGAATAAATATTTAACTGAATGATGATCTGGAAAATGAGAATTCTTCAGATTTCAGGCAATAGAGATTCCAAGAGATCATTTTGGTACCTTGAGGCATATCCTAGGGATCCATAGGAAAGAAAGAAAAGTGTTGGTCCCAACCAAGAGTCTAAGTTCATGGAATTATATACAATTCAGTGTGAAAAAACTGCTCCAGGGGTAACTCCAATTAATACAAATCTCTTGTCATAATATTCTACCTTAGCATCTCCATTTTTATCTTTCCTCTTGTGTGTGTGTGTGTGTGTGTTTTCATATTCACCTACTGGTGCTTATATTTTCTTCAAAACTTCTGCTTTTTCTAAACAAATGCCTATTGGATTTTTTATAGCCCAATTTTCATAGGGTGATGGTTTGTTATTTGCATGCTTCTGACTTTCATTCTACTCTATTAGTAAACACTGAAATTTTCTATCTGAAGTGAACTTTCTTTTTGTTCTCCATTAAAGGTCTTTATTTTTTCACCATTTTATCATACCTAGTCCAAAGAAAGACAATGTCTTTATAATGTATATGTACAGACAGACACATACATACATTATATATCCACAGGCACTATATTCATATATGCACACAGTACATCAGATAAAGTGCTAATATTCAAAGTAATTAAACTATTTATAAGGCTCAGCAATCAAAGAAGTTAATGACCCCACAAGAAATGAAAAGAACAAAAAAAAAATACACATTTCTGTGGAGAGGACATAAGATTGCCAATAAGCATATGAAAAAATATCAATAATTTCTCATCAGACAAATGCAAATCAAAACAACAATAATGTCTCACCTCACACCAAGAAGAAAAAAACAGTGGAAACAAGCAGTGTTGGCAGGGATTTGATAAAAAGAATAGTAATGCTTACTGATTGGTGTTGGAATGCTGAAATTTCCACTCTCATTTTCAGAGATATCTCAAAAAACTAAAAATAGAGGCCTGGAAGCCTCCCCTAGAAATGCTGTTCTGGTATTATTTGTCTTAAGAACTGCTAGGGTGACTCTTTGACCCCTGACTCTGAAGAGTCACGTTCAGGCCCCAGCATTACAGTATCAGCTGAGTTGGCCAAATATCTGCATGAGTGGCCCCCTGTCCATCCTGATTACTAACAACCATAAGAGACAGAGAGAGCTGGGAGAGAAAAAATATTCCACTCATGGTTTAGGCCCTGTTCTTATTCCCTTACGCCCCACAACTGCCCACGTTTTGTGGTTGCCTCTCGATTGTGTGCACCACTCCTCTATCTTTACAAATGTTTTATTGCCTAAACTAACTGAAATTAGTTTTCTAACACTTAAAATAATCATAATAAAAATTCTCTTTTAGGTTGTCACACATTTTTCCTCCTTAATTCAGAAAACCTCGATTGTGTCTCACACACTCAATAGAATATAAGACATCTTTATACAGATTTCTCATCACAAGCTACGAAAAAGTGCCTGCAATTCATCACGCATCGCATACATTTATCCTTTCTCCTTCAATTACTTCTTCTAGATGGCATCTTAAGTGTTTTCAGTTATATAATTTCACCTCAAAATTAAAAAGTGAAAACATCTTATCAAAGTCTCTTTTAGTTATCTCACTTCAGTCTTTATCGATTTCCTTCATTGTCACTTCAACCCATCACTTCTAATCCATTTTCTCTAGAATTTTAATCTCAATTTTTCATTATAAAATTTTTATTATACCACCATGAGATTTACAGTTACAAAAGTGTTCATATTTGAGTTTCAGTCATACAGTGTTCCAGCACCAATCCCTCCACCAGTGCCCATTTTCGTCTACCAATGTCCTATAATTTCCCACCTCCCTCCAGCCTGCATCCATGGCAGGCAATTTTTACTTCTCTCTTCTCCCTCTCTCTCTCTCACTCTCTTTCATTCTCTCTCTCTTCCCTTCTCTTATACATTGTGGCTTGCAATACATATAGTTAGGGGTTATCATGTATATCCTTTTTGCCTACTTTCAATGCTTGGTTCTATGCTGGTATTATCATTTGTTATAATTATTAGTACACTGTTCCTTTCTCTGTATTACCTAACATCTGACTCCCACACATTTGCAGTAGGTTCTAACCACTGACAAGACCTCCTGATCATGGTTTGTCTGGCCTTGGATATTGGTATTAATCTCAATATTTATTGAACATGCAGAGTCAATTTCTTCCTCCAAGTCTTCCATATGTCGTATCCACAGATACTCAATTTAAAATATTATTTTAAGAAGTACTGGGCAGAAGAGATAGCCCAGCGGGTAGGCGCTTGCCTTGTAGGCGGTCGGCCTGTGCTGGCATGGGTTCGATCCCCGGCATCACATATGGTCTCCCCGAGCACCGCTAGGAGTAATTCCTGAGTGCAGAGCCAGGAGTAACCCCTGAGGTTCGCCAGGTGTGACCCAAAAAAAAAAAAAAAAAGAAGTACTACTAAACTTTAGGTGAAAATTTAAAATCTACAAAAGAAGTCCACTTATCAACTTGAAATTCAAGGGCATTTTTTGAAGCCAATAGTGACCATTTCTTTGTAAACGTGGATCGTTTTCTTTCAGAAATTACACAATTATCCATTTAATGTTCCCTGGTCACAAATTTGTTTTTATACCTCTGTATCATTCATTACCTAGAACACCTTCCCAATTTTCATCTTATTTTCTAAGCATTGTTGAGCTCAAACACTATTTTCTCCTTGGAGAATGTGTTTGCCTAAAGGCAAGATAAACTAATCAAGAGGAATCGAAACTAAATGTGATGAGGGAGGAAAAAAAATCCAGATAAATATGTAAATCAATTTACTATGGAAAATAGAAGTCAGAACATCCAAAGAAGGAAAATATCATAGGTGGTGCCAGTGAGTTGTCCGGAACAACTGGACTGGGAACCAGTTATAATAATACTTATAACCTCATATGCAAATTCCTATCACTGTGCAGGCCTCAAGTAATGTGAATTTTAAATTTTAAGTGAAAACAACTACTGTCAATTTATACACACTAGAGCTTTGTAAGAAGAAAAAAACTGTGCTAAAATAACATAATGCAAAACCTACTAAAAAATAGAAGACAAGTGGTATAATTTCATGCCCAGCAAGTAAACCAAAGCCCTAAGAGTTACATTTAGTAAAGCACATATAAGTTCTTTTTGTTTTTGGAGTTATCCGAGATTTCTTTTTTAAAACTGGTTAGAGGCTTGACCTGAGTTAGAACTGATGCTGGAGTTAGGTTATATTGAGACCTAAGATCAGGATTAGAACCATGCAATGAAGAATAAAAATTTTGCTTAAAAACAAATTAATTTGCTAAAAATATTTGAAGACTAGTTGACTTAATCTTTAACTTAGTTAAGAGATTATTTTATTCAAAAATAGTGTCTAATATATTCTAGAATAGCTTTTTAGAAAAATCAAGACTCCCAGAGATGGGAAAGTTAACCAAGGGATATTATTAAAATCTAATTCAAAGCAATAAAAAACTGGATAGCAAAATTAATAAGATATAAAAGATGTTAAAATATTGAGATAGGCAGGTAGATGGAAAATAACTTCATGGCAATAGAATTCCTAGGAAGTAATAAAATCAGTAACACCAAAGCTGCAAAAGTCCATCTTGCAGACATAGGAGCTAAGGAAGGCCTCATAAGTCTGCACCTGGCATCCACAGACCCAAAGAAGACTGGACTTCCCTCGGAGAGGAGCTCCAGCTAGAACAAAGGCTCAGGAAAAAAATTTCAAAGAATTTGATCCATATGAACTACAACCACCCTAGCAATAGACTCCTAGATAGGTAGAAGTCGCATGTGGGGCAGCTTGGAAAAAATCCTATAAAAGTAACATAAACCAAGGAAACAGGCACATCTGCTGCCAGAGCCTATGTGCTGCTTGTGCACATGTAATGCCCAAGCACATGTGTCACCTGCATCTACTCTCTTGAGATGTGTACCGGGGCTCTCTGTCTTTTGGAGAAGCCAGCACTGTTTCTCTTGAGAATATTACGCTCACTCACTTTTCTTTCCCTCCTTCCATTCCTCAAAACCTTCCAAATAAAATCTATTTTACTTTACTGCTCCTGATATTCTTTTTTTGTGAGATAGGACAAAGACCTGGAAGACATGGTTAAGGCCTAGGACTGACTTTTCTTTCCTGCAAAGAGAAATTCCTCACTCAGCCTGAGTACACAACTCCCCAGAAATTGGTTGGTAGGGATTAAATCCCTCGCCTAGAGTCAAATGAGCAACTGGTGAGCCTGGTGGGGATCTGACCCAGCCCGAGCAGGGGCTCATCTACAGACTTTATCATTCCTAGCCTTCCTAGCCAGTCCTGGGGTGACAGAGATGAATAGGGAGAAAGTGGTCTCCTATCATCTCCACATTCCATAAGCTGCCCTTGGGGGTTTACTGACTTCAAAACAATAAAATTTTTGATCTATAAATAGCATAATGTGACTTAAGATAAAATTGTTAGCTCAAAAGAAAATATTGTCTTTGTGTAAAAAAAAACTTATTGGGACAATTAAACAATTTTATTCAGTACATAATAATATATAAATATATATAATAACATTTTACTGTTTTTGTTTTGGCATATTGCACAGTTTGGTTGTCTATTTTGATCTGATAAGCATTTGTTGTTTTGCTTTTTATTTCTTAATGGCTTTGGAAAAGATGTAGAAGACGAGCCTATTTTGTTTTTCATGGAAAATTTGAATAGCAAATGTCAATATACAATATAACACAATACCAAATTAACCACTGATGTGCCAAAATTCTTATCCATGATCACCAAAATCACATTGTTAGTTACTAAATATAATCACTTTGATGGCATGACCATAGATAAATTCCTCTATAAAATTTGAGTTTATTAATTTTAGTGATAAAAAATTTGGTAGAAAATTTCAAACTGAGTCTGACTGCAAGGTGCCCTCCAAATGGAAAACCAGCAGGACAGTTCTACTGTTCAAGAAGGGAGACGTCCACGACATAGGCAACTATCATCCCATTTTGCCTGTTGTCCGTCATCTATAAACTGTTCACTGGAGTCATCCTGTACAGGATTGGAAGAACATTAAATGAAGGACAACCATGTGAGCAAGCTGGCTTCCAAAAAGGATTAGGCACAATCGATCATATCCACACAATAACCAAGCTCATTGAGGTTTGTAGGATTTCAAGATGCCACTCTGTGTCACGTTCATTGATTTAAAGAAAGCCTTTGATTCTGTTGAGACCAAAGTGGTCATTAAAGCCCTAGCAAAACAGGGCATTCAAACTCAATACATCAGGATCTTTCGTGAGCTCTATTACGGAGTACCACCAGAATCTCACCATTCTACAAGGAAGTGATCATTGATGTTAAAAGAGGGGTTAGTCAGGTGATTCCATTGCACCAAAACTCTTCAGCACCAGCCTTGAGAATATCATGCGACAATTAGAAAGGGAAGGAATGGGAGTGAAGATAGACGGTCGGCAACTACCCCACCACTTCTTCCCTAATGACAACTTTCTAATGACACCCAATCATTAGCCAAGCGGCCCAAATGCTGTCTGACTTTCACTGAGAATGTGGGGAGAGAGGTCCACAGCTGAATCTCAACAAAACAATGTTCATGAAAAATGAACTAGTTCCAGAGGCCCCATTCACTCTCAATGGAACAAACACCTCTGAATGCAGCAGTAATGTGTACCTAGGTTGAGAACTCAACATGATGAATGACCTAAAACCTGAGTTGCGCAGGAGGAAGAGAGTGGCATGGAATGCCTTCAAGAACACCGATGAAATAGCTAAAAGGACAAAGAAACTCCAGCTCTGGGCACACGCTTCTTCCTGCATTAACATACATGTCTGAGACTTGGCCCTATGAAAGCAGGATGAGAATGCTATTCAGGTCTCCCAAAGAGGAATCAAAAGAGCTATGCTTGGAATATCACACCTCAATCAAGTGAGAGAAGGAATCCAGAGTTCCGACCTCTGTTGACGATCAAGAGTCAGGGACACTGTCTGATTTGCCAAGTCATCGAAAATAAGATGGGCTGGGCATGTAATGCGACTTGAGATGACCACTGGACTAGAGTCGTTACCGACTGGATTCCATGAGACGTCAAAAGATCACATGGCCACCCACCTACAAGATGGTCAGACTTCTTTGTCAAGACCCTGCATGAATGGTTTGAGGCTTTTCATAGTCCTGGAGGAAGCAGATGCCATTGGGCTACACTGGCACATTTTATTTTATTTTTTTAATTTTATTTTTTTTTTCCAGATTAGGACTACAGACTGTTTTACTTAATTTCATTAATCCCTGAGGAATACATAATCATTTCATTTTTTCTTGCAATCACTCACAACTTAATCCATAGCAATGCCAGCATTAACAACAATGGTGTGATTACTGAAAACATTTTTAGGCATTTTGAAATATTTTTAGCATATTCCACAAAGGATCCACAGAAGTAGAATTATTAACTATATTTTAAAGTAGTTTGTATTCTTTTTTTTTAAGATTTTATTATACCACCGTGAGATATACAAATAAAAAGATATACAATTAAAAAGTTCATGTTTGGGTTTTGGTCATACAGTGTTTCAGCACCCGTCCCTCCACCAGTGCCCATCTCCCACCACCAACATCCCCGGTTCCCTCCCCTTCCCCAGCCCTGCTCCATGGCAGGTTCTTTATTTCTTTCCCTTTCTCTCTCTTTCTCTTTTCCTTCCCTTCCAGACTATGGATTACAGAACATACATTAAAAAGGTTGTCATGTGTATCCTTTTGCCTCTATTTAATGCTCAGTTCTAGGTTGGCATTAGTACCCTCGACTATTATTAGCACCCTGTTCCATTTTCTGTCTTACCTAAACTCTGACTCCCACACGTTTGTGATAATCTCCACCTTTGACAAGACCTCCTGATATATGTTTCACTTGACCTTGGATATTGGTATCATAATATGTACATATATATTTATGCCATGCAAATAAATGCAGTCATTCTGTATCTGTCTCTCTCCTTCTGGCTAATTTCGCTCCAACATAATCTTCTCCATGTCCATCCATTTATAGGCAAATTTTATAACTTCATTTTTCCTAACAGCTGCATAGTATTCCATTGTGGAGATGTACCAAAGCTTCTTTATCCAGTCATCGATTTTCGGGCACTCTGGTTGCTTCCAGATTCTGGCTATTGTGAATAATGCTGCTATGAACATAAAAGTAGGGATGGTGTTTCCGCTGCGTATTTTTGGTTTCCCAGAGTAGATTCCCAGGAGTGGTATGGCTGGGTCAAATGGGAGTTCAATTTCTAGTCTTTGGAGGAAAGTCCATATTGTTTTCCAGAAAGGCTGTACCAGCCGGCATTCCCACCAACAATGGATGAGTGTCCCCTTTTCCCCACATCCATGCCAGCACTTGTTGTTCTTGCTCTTTTGAATATGTGCCAGTCTCTGTGGTGTAAAGTGGTATCTCATTGTTGTTTTGATTTGCATCTCTCTGATGATTAGTGATGATGAGCATTTTTTTCATATGTTTTTTGGCCATTCGGATTTCTTCCTTGCTGAAGTTTCTGTTCATTTCTTGTCCCCATTTTTTGATGGGGTTGTTTGTTTTCTTCTTGTAAAGTTCTACCAGTGCCTGATATATCCTGGATATTAACCCCTTATCAGATGGGTATTGGGTGAATATTCTTTCCCATTCTGTGGACTGCTTTTGTATCTTAGTCACTGTTTCTTTTGAGGTGCAGAATGGTCCCCCAAGCACTGCCAGGAGTGACTCCTGAGTGCAGAGCCAGGAGAAACCCCTAAGCATTGCCAGGTGTGACCCAAAAAGCAAAAAAAAAAATAAATAAATAAAATGTCTAACACCATGCACAAAAATCAGATCAAAATGGACTAAAGATCTCAATATCAGACTTGAATCCATAAAGTACATTGAAGAAAATATAGGAAAAACCCTCCACGACATTGAAGCTAAAGGCATCTTCAAAGGTGAAACATCACTAACAAAGCAACTAGAAGAAAAGATAAACATATGGGACTACACTGGCACATTTTAGGGTCGAATGGAAATGTAATCGGCACCCGCTTGAGCAAATGGATAAATAATGGGATGTCAATTGATCAAGTGATCAAGTGATAGAAAATTCGGAGTGGTTTGAGGTTCTTCTTGTTCCTGGAGCAAGCAGATGCCCTTTGGCTACACTAGCACACTACAGGAAGTATGGAGATGTCACTGGTGCCTGTTGAAGCAAATCAATGAACAATAGGAAGACAAGGAACAAGTGATAGAAAATTCATAGATTATTAAAAAATCTATTAAAGTAGAATCAAATTGGAAGAGTCTTATTACTGAATTTCAAAGGTATAAAGTTGTTATTAATAAAACCTGAGCAATGTGCTGAGGGCCACAGATCAAAAAAAAATTAGTATTAGGAATTTGAAAACTTAATGGTAAATAAATTTATGTTGATGAGTTTGTATTGCAGATAAACATCAAATCATTATGTTACAAAGCTAAAACTATTATAATGTATGCTAGTTATACTTCATAATAAAAAGACTGGAAGGTGCTGATAAAGATATATATTCTGAGCATATAAACATGTGCTCAAAATAAAGAATTCAAATGCACACTTAGCTAACAGAGACAACAAAGAACAAAGATAAATATATCTATGAGAAAGGAAAATAATAGTCCCTTTGGGAAAGAGAAAACAATAGCCCTTTCAACAAATTATACTAGTAGAAAAACATATCCATAAGGTAAATAAATATATAATGATACTTACATTGACTGAAATATAGCATTTAAAATCGGTTATTTATCTGGAAGCAAAACTATAAAATTATTACAACTAAGCTTAGGAGAAAGTCTTTTGCAAGCTAGGAAAAAAAACAAAATCTTAGGAAACAAAGCACTTTTCATTCAGGAAAAAAAAATCAATAAATCTCACAGCTAGTAAATTACAGAACTTGCACTCAAATTCAGTCTGGGCCACAAAGAACATGTTTATCAAACATACTTCTCATATTCCTTTTTTTTTTGTTCAATCTATCTTGTGCTTATATATGGGGATAAAATGAATTTTTATGTGAATAAGTAATGAAAAAACATTTTTTGCTTTAAATATGATTTAAATATCTTTGGATTTCTATTGTAATTTTGGTTTTATTTTTCGATACCTTATATATTTTTGTAAACAACCTAAAAAATGAAAGTAGTCCAATATTTGCATTAAATAAGAATCCAATATATTTGTTAGTTCTGATACCAAGCACAATTTCAAGCTTCTTATGTATTAACTCACTTTATTCCATGAATAAATCAATGGTAAGTAGTTCTTATCATCCATTTACAGATGGATGTTAAATGCGATACAACAGTTGCCAGAGCGATAGCACGGCGGGTAGGGCATGTGCTTTGCACGTGGCAAACCCGAGTTCGATCCCCAGCATCCCATATGGTGCCCTGAGCACCACCAGGAGTAGTTCCTGAGTGCAGAGCCAGGAGTAACCCCTGAGCATCGCCGGTGTGGCCCAAAAGCAAAAAAAAAAAAAAAATTAATAAAAAAATGTGATACAACAAGATAACTTCCCCCACTTCATGTAATTTAGGAACACTTCCAAACAGGATATGAACTCCAACAGTGCAACTTGGTCCCGTGGTCTGCTCTACACTCCTAATCAACCACAATATTCATGGTCTGTTGTAAGGCACAGTTTACCCACAGTTTCCCAAAATTACCAGTCTTAGGATTCACCTGTGGGACTTATTAAAAAATTCCCATCTACCACTGAGAGTCCAAAGGCTAGAGAATTTACATTTCAAAAAAAATTTTCAGGAGATGCTAATCTTGCTATTTTCAGGCAGGTAGCAACCTCATTTGGGGGGGTTAAAATTGTTTTGCTAAGGGGCCAGAGAGAAAATTCATTGAATAAGGTACCTGACTGGCAGCAAGTCAACAGGGGTTCAAGCCATCCTATTCCATTGGGGCCTCTAAGCACTGCCAGAATTGATTCCTGAGACAGAGTCAGATGTAACCCTTGAGCATCCCTGGCTAAGGCACAAAAATATATGCTTTAGAACTTTAGAATTTTGGGAATGGAAGAAGTTGTATCAGCCTGGTATGGCTGATATATAATTTCATTCCGGACAGCAACTTGGAATTAAACTTTCTAGGTGCCTAGAGACATACAAAATATAATTTACATAATTCTTTTAAAAACATTTATTTCCTGTCAAATGCAAAGAATGCATAAGTGGAATTTTTTATGGACATTCTACAATGAAAAGATCATAACAAGACAGAAATATATCCAAACTTCTGAATTCTCTTGGGTTTAAGAGCCAAACTTTAACCACCATTAACTTGCAGTTACAAACTAATAAACTAATATTTTAGTTAAAATTGGCTTCAGCTCTAGATGCAAGAAACATGTTTTATCTTAGAAACTTGCATTCATTTTTATTTCTAAAAGAGGAAATAAATCTGGGGAAAACATGCAATTTTAGCTCCTGGTATGGCAAGGGGAAAACTGCAGTGAATAAAGTCTGACATTACATAAACACATTACTCTGTTTCTCTAAGATCTTAGCTAATTGCAGAAAGACGGTTGCCTGAATTTAACCATTAAATACTCTATGGACTTCAGTAGTCTTTCAATATCCACAGGTAGAATTTATTACCTGTGATCTCAGACAGTAAAACAGTGAAAATTCCATCTATAAGGGAAAGGATATAACTGCTAAGGAGATTTTTTAACATAAGAAGCAAAAATTGGCAAAGCAATTTTCAAATGATAGGACAATAGAGGTTAGCTAAGAAACCTTTTTCGAGTGTCAATTGGATATTTTCCTGAAACAGATAACTTGTCTACCTTCCTGCAATAAACTGTACATGAAAATTTGAAGGTTCTGGCCTTAAAGATGTGATTTTCTGGCAGCTTTCTCTTTTCACTGCTTGTCTTGACAGACAGTGATTTCTCCAGAAGTTAACAAGTTTGCCCATAACTATTGCTATTTCTCTTCAAAAAATAAAGAAATCAACTTTAAGATCCATAGTTCCCATATCTAGTGAAAACAGCATTTATTAATGTTTCTGCTGGTTACAAAAGAAACAAAAAAAGGGACATGTGGAATTCTACATTTACCCAAGAAATAAAAAGTCTAAGTGTCCATAGGCAGATGATTATATAAAGAAGATGTGGTCTATACACAAGAAGCCCATGAGAAAGTTGACACTAATGTCAAAGTAGTTTAATCCATCCTTGTACTTAGAGACTGACTCAAAAATCTTTTCACTTAATTCCTTAGACAATTCAGAAGGTACCCAGATGATTTCTTTCATAATCCAGTGCTAACCCAAGAGATATAAATTGACTATAATTCTACTAAGTTAAATTTGTTTTAATTTGTCTTCTGTTACTGAACATTAAGCTTTATCAGGAGACAACAAAATGCCCAGTTAGAAATATTCTGTGCCAATACCATGTCTTAATTGTCTTCAAAGCATTGTTAGAAGATTCAGTTTGAAGTAAATATGATTCGCGTTCTCATCTGATATTTCAATAAATGCTTATTTTGAGCATCATGTCAGTATACAGGACAAACTCCATAGGGACTCTGTAAAAGAACCTTATATTCAAGCGGGAGAAAAATTTTAAGGCAGATTTTGCCTCTAATGTTAATTTATGATTAAAAATGCATACTATCAACATTCATATAGCTAGTAACTTTCAAAAGCACTTGAAAGTATACTTGCAGCATAAATGCTAGGAAAGAGAATTATACAGTGAATTTGGACAAGGGCATTGATCTGGCAATACTTTTCTAAGCAACTAACTTCATTTTTATTTTGTTGTGGGAGGCTGTGGGTAGCTCACCCAGCTATGCCCAGGGCTTACTCCTGGCTTTTTGCCCAGGGGAGTATATGTGATGGGAGGAATCACACTTGGGTTAACCTTGTGCAAGACACGTTCCTTCTCTGCTGAACAATTTCTCTGGTCCGAGGAACTGACTTTTAAACTGATTCTTTATTAATTTGGGTCACTAAGAAAAAGGGTAAGTGGAAGTGATTAGGAAAAAAAGCACAATCCAAACACTGTAAACATGGGGGAATAAAGTTTGTGAATAAAAATAGAATAGAAAACTTGACAGGTAGAATTAAAGTGACAGAAACAGGATCAGTGAGATCACAAAGCAAATGAGAACTTGCTTTCCGTGCAGTAGAACTGCCTGGGTTCAAGTCTCAGAACTGCTTAGTCTCCTTAGTACTATCAGGAACTAGGAATAACTCTTGATCACTTGATCACTTGACATCCCTGTTATTTATCGATTTCCTCGAGTGGGCTCCTGTAACATTTCCATTTGACCCTATCACGTGCCAGTGTATCCCAATGGCATCTGGTTGCTTAAAAGCAAAAATACGGACTCTATGTATTTATATCTATACACATACACACACACATAAAATCTTTAAGAGAAATATCTCCCTCCCTGTTTCATGGATAAATGATTCTTAGGTGAAAAGAAGAAGCAAAAGATCTGAAAAGAGGCTTCTTGCGAAGGAAGGAGAATGACACTGGTCATTCCACAGCAGATCCTGGAAAGCAGAGAGGATAAAGACGTTCACATAGAGAGAAAATGGATGGAATTGGAGAATGAGGAAGGAAGTATCATGGAGATCCACATGTTTCTATCTTAAGAAACAATAATGTGTGGGGTCTGAGAGCTGACAAAGCACTTTACCTAATAGGCAACCTACCCAGGTTCCCCTAACATCCCATATGATCTCTTGATCACATCATCACTTGATGTCCCGTTATTCATCAATTTGCTAGAGTGGGCACAATCCAGTAACGTTTCCATTTGACCCTATCAAGTGCCAGTGTAGCCCAATGGCATCTGCTTGCTTCAGGAATATGAAGAGTCTCAAACTGTTCCTTCAGGGTCTTGACGAAGAGGTCTGACCATCTTGTAGGTGGGTGGCCACGTGATCTTTTGATGTCCATTGGATCCAGTTGGTAACAGCTTTAGTCCATAGGTTGTATCCAAATCACTCTTTTGATTCCTCTTTGGGAGACCCTAATAGCATTCTCATCCTGCTTTCATAGGGCCCAGGTCTCTGAGGCATATGTTAATGCAGGGAGAACGGTGGAGTCTAAGAGGATGTGCCTGGATCCAGAGGTTCTTTGTCCTTTTAGCTATTTGTGTATGACAGAGACCCGATTGTACATCCTTGTAATCATGTATCTCACGGTGATATAATAAAATTAAAAAAAAAACACAACAATGAAAGACTGTAATTTGCTGTGCTTTAAAAATAAAATTCAGAAAAAGATAATGAAATGCTTCTGCAGACAAAACAAAATGGATAAAGAAAGAGAAGTATCTTCTACGACATATTCTGGATTTACATAATATCACTGACACGTAACTGTCAAAAATTACTATGCAAAATCACTCTTCGTGCTTTCATCTTAAAAATATTGAAACAATACTGCTTTCTGAGATTTTTGTAAAAGTACTGTGTTGGATGACAGGCTTAGCTAGTTTGGGAGCTTTGTTGTTTTGCCACTCACAGCTTAATCTATTTACAAGCCAAGATTCATTCTAATGAGATCTCTCTTCTATGTAAACACTGATAGAGGGTGTGGTAGTTACAGAAGTCACCTTGACTCTGAATAACTTCTGACTTATTATACATCTACTAAGACTTCTTTGTTACCTAGATTGGACACAGCTCCTCTTTATATCCACTGCACCTAGCATGGGACAGTTAGAATTTACCAGGAGACTGCCACCCTGGCTATGTTAAGACTGTGATTTAAGATTATAGGAAGGATCATACTAGTTTGCCCTCATGCAGGCGAGTGTGATCCTTTCAGTATACAGAGATTAAGATACTCAGAATCACCCTGGTGCAGATAATAAATAAGAAGGACCTTATGGGTACCATCTATATTACATGAAACCCATGAAATTAAGATGTATTACTTTATACCAGTCCCCCTTCCCCCCCCCCTCTCTCTCCAGTGTTCCAGTGTTTTACATAAGAGATAATCTTAGAGGAAGTTAGTACTTGGCTTAATCCAAGTACCTGTAATAGGGTGTGGTGCCAGCCTTCTACATTCTGTTTAGGGTTCTTTGTTGACAGGACTCTCCCTGACAACAGTTAGGATTACTTTGGTGTATATAAGGGGACTGACTTGAGGCACTCGACCCTTTTTCCCCCTTTTTCTCCTTCTTTTGTGTAGGACTCCTCTTGGGTGAGATACTCTCTCTTTTGGTGGGAGACCTGGGCTCTCTTGTATGGTCTAAGTCCTGACCAGGGCTTGAGTTCTTTCATTATATTGGATTGTGGTGGTAGAGCTCTAGTACTATTAAAAGCCTTTTGGAACTGCACCATACTCGTGAGTTTTCATCCATTCCCCTGACGGCCTTGGAGGTTGAAGAGAACTTCTATTCTGATACTGTTGGAGACCCCAGTGGCTCCCTGACAGTACTGGATAATAATTAAATGTTTTTAAAGTCTAAAAAAAAGTCTGTTCTTCCAATCTGTTGCTATTCCAAACAATGAAGATTATCCCTGGAGTTAGTATAAAGTGGGAAAGATAGACATGCATGATTTTCTTCAGTTCAGTTCCCAACTGCCTGCCCCAAATGTGAGTGTGATTCTTGTATTGAGTCACAATCTGATCATCGGCTATGCTTCATTGGTGTGCTTATGAAGTGTTAACAATTTCCTCTCCATACTTACTATTTACTGTATACTATAGGAAAGCATGTATGATACCATGATACTTTCTTGAGCAACGTTATATAGACTGCATTGTTATTACTTATGTAGTAGATTTTGTTTTGTTCCCTTATTCTCTGTGCTCCCAATAACCACAGTTTGGTCTCAGTGCTCCTTGAGGGTCTATCAATCAAAAGCCATGATGGCAAGTTGGGAAAGAGCTTAATAAGAAGATGGCAGACTCATGTTCTCTAAGGAGGCATCTTGCCTGCACCACCAGAAGAAGTTTTTACATGTAAAAAAAACACAGAAGTAAAGTTTTAGGAAGGCTGAGTTGCTGACTGATGGGCACCAGGGTGATCAGGAAATCCCTCTTGGGTTATTTTCTTGAGGCACTTTCCATGTCATCCATAGACGAAATCAAAGTATTTTGAAAAAAGATACACTCTGTCCTTATCTTAGGCATTTGGGGCAAGGACAAGATAAAAACAACTATCTGTTTGAGAAGAGCTTTCTAATTTCTAATTTGGAATTCCATTTTGAATATCTTTTGGACCAATTTCACCTACTCATTACATACAACATGCAGTGCCTGTCCCAGTGGAGGTCTAGTTTCCACTGCTGGAGAGAAAGAAGCCTTCCATAACTGGGCAGAAACCCAGTTATCGGATAGCCACATATGTTTTTTTTTAATTATTTTTTACTCTCTACATAGTAAATATAAGTCTCAGAGAGGGGTACTCTAAACTCTGGATCCCAGACTGAAGAAGACATTTAAGGTTAATTTGAAAGCAAATGTAGCCAATAACTGACACAAAGAAGGGATGCATCTTTTGGTTTAAGTTGCTAAAAGTTTAAGGATATTTAATACCACAGAACAGGCTCTTAAGGCTTAAAAATAACTGTATTGGAAGGGTAATTGTGGTTCCTCCCTCATGGAGGTCCCAAGGCCCCAGGCTCAAGGGACCTCCTGTGGATTCCATAGCCTTAACACTACTTGGGGGTCAGGGGTAACCATGGCAGCAGATGCTGGGGCCTAGCTGGGTCCCAGCAGTACTCACTGTCCCTTAGGGGGCCCGGGCCTGTGTTGGGATCCACACTGCTCCCCCTGATCCCTTGGCGGAATAAAACGCAAGGCTAGAGTTTCCTGCAGGTTCTTCTTTAATACTACTTTGTTTCTTCTCTTGCTTGCTCTGTGCAGGAACCTCTTCTGGATCTTTGTCTCTCTTCTCGTGTTTCTCAGCAGGCTGCTCTCTCTTCCGCCCAGGTTCTGTGTAGGCTCCTCTATTCAGGTTCTCCTGAAAGCTGCTCTCTGTTGGGGGGGGGAGGTGTCCATGCTGGCACCTCACACTTCTGAATGTTTCTCTTCAAGGCTTCATGCTTCTGGTCCTCTCCGAGGACGTCTCCTTTCAGGACCTTTTCCTTAGGTCCTTTCAGCTCAAGGCTTTTCTCTTCAGGGCGTCTTTTCTCTGGACTCCTCGACTATGTCGCTATCTATTTCCCTAGTTAACTCGTTTCATCTTTTGCTGCCATGTCTTGTGTCTCTGAATCCCTGGCTTATTCTTTGAGTTCCCTCCGTGAGGCCCTACTGCCGTGGACCTAATACTCAGAAGCCCTGAAGCTCTGTAGCCCCTATAGCTTTGATGCCAGCCCTCGGGCTCAGGCACCAGGCCTGGTGGCTCTGCTGGTCCTCGGGCTTAGGCCTTAGGAGCAGCTTCTCCTCCCTGGTGCTGGCCACATCGCTCAGGCACCAGGGGCCCCCCATGGCCTAGGTGCTGGCCAGGTACCAGAAGCCGCTGTTCCCTCAGTCCGGAAGCCCCGCCCCCCAGGACACTCTCCTGGGGCCCTATTTATAGTCTCGGCCAGGTTCCGAAACCTGGCCTCAACTGTCTTAACAGACCTCGGGAGGCACTGTGTCTTTAAGATCCCTCACCAGGCACCTTTTCTTTAAATAAATATACATTAAAAGTTCATTTTACTATCACCTTTAAAACTAAATCACACATAAATACAACTGCCAGTTACGACAAATGGTTGAATAATGTTCTTTGTTTTGTTGCTCTTAGATCTTTATAATGTTCATAAAGAAAAAAAAATTATCAGCTATTGAACAAAATGTTATTATAGGACTTGGTCTCTTTATATTTGTTTCACCGCCCATCATAATTTTGAAGACTCTAACATTAACATTAAATGAGAACTTATTATGTATTTAGGGAGTGCTTATTATTTCTTAATTATAGTTGAGCTTATATCACAAGTGAGATCCAACTAATGGAATGCCAACAAATAGGACAGATTGAAAGTTAAGATATTAAGTACTAATTTAGTCCCTAAGTAAGAGTGATTCCTGTTTTAACTAGCAGCTTCAAGAATTTGTGTTCCCTTGCCCCATCTTGGTTTTTCAAAAGAATAACAGCTCTAGAAGTTCCATTAAGAAAGCGTTCCTATGAAAAGAGAATAGCAATCAACACACACACTTGCGGCACACACACGCACTCACACACACAACACACAGAGTCTATATGTTACTAGACATGAAATGTTACTAGGAAAAAGCGGTATGTCACACACACACAAATACATACACAAGGAAACATAGATGAGTGAATAGCTCACCATTTCATGCAATGCCTAACAATGAATTCCAATAGCACACAGGTAGAGAATTCATTTGATGATACTGGCAGAGTACAGCAGAGGCTTTAGCACACCTAGATGCACATCAGCTGAGTTATGAGAAGGAAAGAGAAACAGAATGTTTCCCTTGGTGACATACAACTTAGTGTTAATGATAAGGTGACTTCCACGGGGCTTGAGCACCATTTGTCCCCTTAGTTCTTTATTTTTCCTCCACACTTGAAGTCACACAAAAAATCATGTAGATTTACAGTTACCCTCACCTACCTTTGAAAGAAATGAGTAAGCCCTCAGTAGAAACGGAAATGGAAAGTAAATCTGAATAAACTCAAATAAAACTCTCATTTTTTAAGCTGGTTTTCTGGCCAATGAATGCAAAGACTTTTGTTCCTCAGCAATCTTCTTTGTATGTCTGTCTTGTTGATGAGCAATGTTTTTCCCTTAAAATTTAAACACCCTTTCCTCCCACCCATAGGATAGAACACCAAGTGTTAGTCTCTGATCAGCTATCAATTCTGTGCCATCTGGAACCTATGAAGCATGATTTCAAGAAAAGCAATGACATGAGATTTCTTAGCATAAATTGTTCTAAGCAGCCACTTCTTTTAAGGTGTCAGACACAAACCTGTTAAATCCCTGCCTGCCACCATGGTTTGTTTATGATTCTTTATTATTTATCATTTGCATCTAAATGAATTCATAAAATATAACACAAATTTGCATTTGAGTTGATAGGTTGAACAGGAATTTTATTCATTATTTTCCCTAATCAGGAGGCTCTTGCAGACTTTTCAGTGAGCCAGATAACTTTCCTAATAAAATATTTCACGTAAGTCTTCTATACTTATTTATGGTAACGCTAACCTTGGAAACCTCCTCCCTGAGTGAAATGAATAATAATATAATAAAAGAAAATAGTCATCGTTCTTCAATTTGAACTTTGCCACTTACTAAGAAATAGAATATTTTTATATCTCATGGCAAAGTAGTTGCAGTTGTTTTTAAGTAGTGGCGGTGAATGAATAGGCCTACTGTTATTTCACATGATAGAATGTCTACTTTCCCCATCTTTGCCTTTTGTTGCCTCTTTACTAATCATCTTTTTATACACATTCTTCATAATTATGTTCCCTTTGTCTTCAGAGAACAAATATATTCAAGACAATCAAAAAGATAAAAAGTAGGGTTATTTTTATAATAAGTATAATAATTTGTTGGATGCCAGAAATAAGTATTTAAAAAACACTATATCTGATTGGAACATGACAAGAAAGTCAAGTATTAAGATTGCTATCTTTTTCTCTGGGTCATTAGTGTTACCACACAGGCCTATTGAGAAACCTCTCTATGCCTATACTTGTTAAACCACGAAAAATAAAAGGCTTCTGTGCTCATAGTACATTGTTTTGTGGGGACTTCAGACACAAAGTATTTTAGAGATTGTCTATAATACTAGCATTTAACAAGTCTAAATATTAGTTGCCAATCTTAGTTTTAAGAAAATAATAAATGCTTCTAGGAAGTGATGCTAGAATGGGAATTTTAGAATAAATGGAAAGTAACCAGGTAATCAGTGCTAAAAACGTTCAATAAGTGCGGGCCCAAGGAAAACAGCCTGGGTTGAATAGTGAGGTTCCCAGCAAATCCAGTGTAGGGGAATGGTTTTAGGACAGGGGAACAAGGACCGCAAATGCTATAACTTAGTGGAATAAAGCCTCAGCTCTGCCCACAGGATGAGGCAGAAGAGAAGGCCGGCCCCATTCATTCACAGGGTGTTACAGGGTGCTTCAACCACTGAAGAGAGCGCTCCACAGCCTTTGTTGTAGGAAACAGAGAAACACCCCCTCCCTTTAAGCTTTACTAGCAAATATGGATCTGGGCTCTAGAAAGTTGCATATACTTCTTTGACAAGATTATGAGCAACCGTGGAGAGTGGCCAAATGGGTCAGGAGCAGGAGAGCTAACCCCCGTGAGCTGCTCATGGCCCCCTTCCTACCCTCTGCACTGGGGCACAGAGTGACTCCAGGTGGGATCCAGTCACAAGATCAGCAGGGCGGAGTACTCTGCATAGATGATTCTGTGAGTCCCAGATTATGGCTAACAGATGATGCTTAACCACAGCACTGGGTAACAATGTCCCCCCAAGATTTTCTGTTATGAAGTCTTAGAAAAACTTAGAATTTTGCTAGTTTGGGGTCCACACATGGCTGTGCTCAGGGCTAACTCACGGCTCTGCACTCAGTGCTAGCGGGTCACATAAGGTGCCAGGGATGGAACCCAGGTCAGCTGTGTGCGAGACAAGGATCTGACCCACTATGTTATCTCTCCGGTCTCCAGGACTGAGAAATTAAAAAAAAAAGAAAAGAAAAAGAGAAAGGGAGAGGAGGTGGAAGGTGTCAGTGACACAAAGAGCGCCGTGCCGGTCTCACTGGCTCACTTTGTCCCCAAGTTCATTCTAGAGCTCATGCGAATTCAAGACAGGAGGCAGAGACATTAGACTTGTGTCAAGGGCAAAAACTTCTGGTAGTAGCTCTTGGTGACATCAATCATCAGCTCCTGGGTGCATTCTAGGAGCTCCCCGAGAAGAGGCCTGGGCAGCCTGAGAAAAGGGTGAACGGGGGAACCACAGTTTCTGGGGTAACACTGTGTTGTCGAGAATTTTGCAGCAGTCCTTTAATATACATGGGCGCCCAATCACACAGTTCTTGCCAACGTGAACGTAAGAGACGATCTGAGCTGCATTGACCACACAATCTTCCTCAATAAAGACATGGTCCCCGATATGTAAAGGGAAGAATGCCACCCCTTTGCTGAATTTCTTGAAGGGTGGCCTTATGACACTCCGACTTTTCACCACACAATGGAGTCCGACTCTCACATTTGCCAGATCCCCTCGGATAATGCAATCTTTCATCACAATGGTCTTGCTGTTGAGGACGATGTTCTGACTGCCACACAACACCGACTGGCGACTCACTTTATTCCCAGAAGCCGCCTCGATGTACTCCGACTTGTTGTACAGCAGCTAGCCCAGCTCCATGGTGGGTGACTTCTCCCGTTGGGTATTGTCTTTGTTGTTATATGTCTGCTTCATATGGTCAGTGCAGTTCCTTTTTTATACTGATAAGCTAAAGACTTATTTCCTTAAATCTGGAGATGAATAACCATTAAACAGTAACAAGCATTCTCTGGTCTCTTCTGAGAATCTGATTGTCAGTCTTGTTTAGGAAAGAGATTACTATTAATTAATGTCTCTTTTCCATTCAGTCTGTGGGAGGGAGGGAGCAGGGAAATTCTTCAGGTAAAAGTTTGTACTGGTAGAAGATGTGGTGGGATGGGGCAAAGGGAGAGAATGAGGGGTGAAGGGGTGGAAGAGGAAGAAGGGAAAGGAGGATTGAGAGGAGAAGATAAGAAAGATAAATATGAAAAGTGTATTGCAGCAGAAGCCGTGTGGACATTTATGTTGGCATTGGTTTAACTCACACACACATAAGCAGTGTGTCTCATTACAGTTCACTGTTGTTTGTCACTGTTGATGAGTACTGTGTCCAACCTAACTCAACTTCCTGTAGCACCGCTGCATAGCACACCGGCAAGAGCAGAGGTACCGACATATTATAGTTATTGAAATAAACCTTATTTCTCTGTAAAAACTATTCATGAATTTAGTTTGACTTACTATGGCCTCTATCTGTATGAGACACTACCACCAATTTGAAAATAATTGTGTCAAATACCATATCATTTTGATATTCACTACTAAATTACTCTATCAGTTTTAATTTAGTTAAAAATAATGAAGCTCTAGGGTCAGACAATTTAAATGAAAATTTTACTATTACTATTACTGAAACAGAAGATTATCTCATTGGAGAGAGCATGGGGCTGATAAAATTGTTAAGTTTCATGGTCTTTCATCCATAAATCAAGATAATATGTGTGTATGCTATAAGTGTACCATATAGGACATTGTGAAATACTATATATAGAATATCTTATTTAAAATAACAGTCACTTATTCACAATTGGTTTAGTCTGTCTTATAAAAGGCCTACAATGTAAACAGATCAAAGTTGCAGGAAATTCCCCGGGAACCCAGAATTCTTTTTGCTTCTGTTCCTTCTTGTTCACATATAGCACCTAATATCAAGTCACTTAGGTCCTGGTTGCTTATGAAACCATTAGGTAACAAATCTGCATGCCAAAGTACAAAAAGATAAAGGAGACATTAAAGGTATTTTCAAAGGAACTATCTCCGGCAGCCTCACTGACACATGCCGTTTATGTCTATTGCCTAGGCAGTAGGTTATATGGTTACATGAAACTATATGTCAGCCTTAAATTGCTGGAATTTCATTGCCTTAGATAACATTTAGGTAGCATAATTTATAAAAAATAAAAATTGAGAGACCAGAGGGATAACAAAGGGAGTAGGGATGGTGTTTGCCTTGCACACTGACACTGATGACCCTGCTTAGAACTGACATCACATAAGGTATCTTGAGCTTGCCAGGAGTGATCCTGGAACAGAGAGCTAGGATAATTTCCTGAGAACTGCAGGGTTCAATCCTGCAAAAAATAAGGGAGTATAACTTAGGTCATTGAAACATATTTCCCATATATATTTGATTTTCATATAGGTAGCTCAGAACCGTTGCTATTTTCCCAGCATTGAAAGTGATGAGTCTCTTTTTGTAGTGTGGTGACATTTGTGGGTAAAACACCTTAAGATGGAGCCTAGTGGTCAGCTGAACCTTCTACATGATTACAGTGGAACTCACAGGTCTATCCCCACACCTCCAGGGAGAAAAGGGGGACAGAAAGATGACGATTGAGTTTAACTGGCAATGGCCAATGGATTCTTCATCATTTCAGTGCAATGAAGTCTGCACAAAAACCCAAGAAAAGAAACTCAAATAGCTTTTAGATTATTGCTCAAGTCATGAAGATTGACATACATGAAAAATGCCTTTTGCCTAGACACTACCATACAGATCACTTCTGTCTGACTACGTTTGAACAACCTCCTTTATATTAAATTAGGCATCTACTTGTTGAGTAAACTGGTTTCCTGAGTTCTTTGAGCAGCTCTAGCAAGTCACTAGAATGAGTGAGAGAACTTGATCTATGTAAGCAGTTGGTCTGGAGCAGGGAGAAAGGATTGGGAGGACTTCAAATATAATAGAAACTAACTTTGGGCTTGTATCTGGGGTCCAAAGAAGTAGGAAGTTTATAAGACTGAACCTTAACTTTTGGGCTATGAAAGTATTTCTATATGGAGAAAAGGGCTGAATTAAGGGTTATCCTTATTATTAGAGTGGTAAGCATCCCGCCTGTCTCATGGGTTCTGTTGCCTGACTGGGAGGCTTAACCCACTCTTTAGGGCCAGACCAATAGTAGATGGATCAAATGCTTACGTTATACATGATAAATCCAGGGTCAGTGCTGTCAGTTTACAGTAGTGTTGTTGACTGAAAGTATCAGGTACAGAACCAGTCCAGAGGCTTTGAGCTCCCTTTAAACCATTCTTCCAATTATTTCCTTGCTCTGTCCTTTAGCAAGCTCAGCCAACCCTTCTCTCTGCTCCTCTCCTGTCCTGTCAGACTCTATGCTATTCCAACTCACTCCTGTCAGCCAGGCTAAGAACCCAGTCTCAACTGACAACTCAGCTGCCTTTCCAAATCTTTTTATGTCCCCATAATTTAGATTTCAGTCATCCCTTTAAGAAGTACAAGCCATCCCTTTAAAGAATCTCTTGAATCTCTTAAAGGGACCCAACAAGTGCCTGAAACCCCAGGTACTTCTCTGAGTCTTGTCAGGAGTGACTCCTGATTGCAGTGCCATACGCAGAGCAGATACAAACAAACAGAAAAAGACCTGAATTGAGGATAATTAGACAACTCTGCAGGTGATTTTGGTGTGAGAAAACCTGCAGCATAACCATGTGGAAATTGGCCTTGGGACACCAAACACATATATTGAAAAGGAATAGACAGCTTGATCTGTCTCTGTCAAGTGATTCTCAGAGGATGGTGGTAGATATAATAATGAGTATAAGTTAGACTCTTAGCATAGTGCCTAGGCTAATATTGCTTCTGGTGAACAGGCTTGTCTACACCCAGGGCTCTGTCCTCCATTGGCCCTGGATGGTTGATAGTCTGACATAGACTAAGACTGGGCCCCATGGGATGAACCCAGAGGCATGGCAGAGCCTGGCAAGCTCCCCATAGTGTATTTGATATGCCAAAAACAGTAATAATAGTAATGGACCTCATTCCCATCGAATGGAGATCTTACTGGTGCCCGCTTGAACAAATCGATGAACAATGGGAAGACAAGTGACAAGTGACAAGCCAGCTGCCACGGACATAAAATTCTATTCTTCAAAATGTGCTAAAATGGAAATTATCCTTAATTGTGAGAAAGGGTTCACTCTTTTTTATGGAACTCATTACATTTTATAGAAAATGATAAATTTTGGAAGCAAACAATGTCATGAATAAAACATGTAGGAAAAGGCCTAGAGAGGTAGCATAGTGGATAGGGCACTTACACATGCATAGTGGATAGGGCACTTACACATGCATAGTGGATAGGGCACTTACACATGCATAGTGGATAGGGCACTTACACATGACCAAAACAGGTTCAATCCTCACCACCCGCTTGAATCCCAAAGCTCTGCCAGAAGTGATCACAGAACAGAGCCAGGAGTTAGACTGAGCACTACTGAACATGGCCCTAAAACCAAATAATACAAAGTAAAAAAAGTAGAAAAACTTTAAAAGTATGGGAGAATTCATAAACTAACAGAATCTATTAAATATAGTATTTAAACCTATAAACTACAGAAAAACATATCTGTATTAAAGGAAAATGTCTCCTTTGAATTCTTGTCAAAAAAAGAAAAGATGATCATAGACTATGCTAATTTTTCAACGCTTCATTAATATTCAGAGCTCAGAGCCAGTGTTTGTGGGGTAGAGAATGAGGTGAAGCAGCAGTTCCTGAGATTCCAAAATTTCTTTAGTATCTACTTCCTGGCTTCCTGTTTTCTTTTTTTCCTCCATACTCTACTTTCCTCGAAGCCTCCATTTTCCTTCCTCTTTAGCCTGACATTTTCCTTTTGAACTGTACTGTTATAGGACATTATGCTTTTTAAGTTTGATACTAATTAAGTTTAATCTGCTTTTAAATTCCATTTAAGTGTACATCATCCTGAATTACTCTTTGTAGTCTAGAGATGGTTTCAGATTCTCATAATGCTAATATTTTCATTTACTATCCTCTGAAATAGGAAATATGCCATTCAAAACATAGTAGGAACGGATCTTAGTATCACAAACGCTGATTCTGATCAAGGAATCCAAGGAAGAGGGTTAATTTCTCTGATTAAATTGTCTTGTCCCTAAAACTGCATAGTAATAGTGTATGTTCCATAAGAATGTTTGTTCAGGATTAATATGGTAAGTATGCCATTTCATAGCACTGTAAGAAAAATGGTACAAGGCTGGGAGAGAGCATGTGCTGTGAAAGCTGGAGACCTGGGTTCAATCCCTGGGCCTCATAGTTTGCCAGCTCTCCTTGGAGCTACCCCCTGCATCAAGAGCAATCCCTAAGTATCATCCTGTGTGCCGCAAAGCTATATGGAGGAAGGAAGGACAGAGGGAAGGAGTGAATGAAGAAAGGAAGGAAGGAAGGATAGAAGGAAGGAGGGAAGGGAGGAAGGGAGGAAGGAAGGAAGGAAGGAAGGAAGGAAGGAAGGAAGGAAGAAAGGAAGGAAAAGAGGAAGGAAGGAAGGAAGGGAGGGAGGGAGGGAGGAAGAAAGGAAGGAAGGTAGGTAGGGAGGGAGGGGAGATAAGAAGGGAGGAAGGAAGGAAGGATGGAAGGAAAGAAGGAAGGAAGAAAGCAATGAAGGAAGGAAGGAAGGAAAAATAGTTATATTAATGCTACTAGATACAAAAATTAGTCCAGAGGCCAGAGCAGTACGGCAGGTAGGGCGTTTGCCTTGCTGCCTGGATTTGATCCTCAGCAGTGGATCAAATATGGTCCCTAAGCACTGCCAACATTTTTTAATGGGGTTTCCTAGTCTCCTCCACTTACTGAAAGGTCATGCTGTTAATGAAGTTTTATGGGCATGTTTTCATGGACCATGAACTTTTCAGGGACTTCCCCAATCCTAGGGAAAGTTTTGCTGTTTCTGTTTTATGTATATTGATTTGTATAAAGTTCAGCATCTCTCAGGAGTAATTCCTGAGTGCAGAGGCAGGAGTAACCCCTGAGCATTGCTGCATGTGTCCCAGGAAGCCAAAATAAAGCAAAACAAAAACAAAAATCTAGTCAATCTTCTGGCTCATAAAAATATTTTGTACCAATCATAAATAGCTTTGTAATTGTCTATCTCATGGTGATATAATAAAATTAAAAAACTAAAATATTGTTAAATAATTTTAATATATTATTTTACATAGAATAAAACAAATAAAACCTCAGATATGGTGTTTGGTTGATCTATTGAAGGTAAAATCCATTCCCTGATAAGGCACTGTAAATTGTCCTGACCTTATCACCTTATGTCCTGACTATACTGACCTTATGACTATAAGGCCAATTGCCAATATGTTAGGCATTTTTTGTTGTTGTTTGTTTTATGGGGAGGGACTTGAGACATTCCTAGTGGTTTTCAGTCACTGTTTCTGCCTCTGTGCTCAGAGGTCTTTACTGGTGGTGCATAAGGTACCAGAATAAGGTACCAGAATCATACCAGGGTCAGCTGCATTCAAGCAAGGCAAGCTCGTTACTCTATCTCCAACCTTGTTATGAATTTTAAGTGATAAAATATAAGGCTCTTTTATGTTTTTGTTCTGTTTTGGGGGGATGCTTGGCAATGCTTAGGGAGTACTCTGGGCTCTTTGCTCAGGAATTAATCCTGGAGGTGCTATGTGGATCATACGTGATGCCTGGGGATCAAACCTTCGTTGGTCATGTGCACGCCAAGCACCCTATTCAATGTGCCATTGCTCTGGCCCTTAAAGCTCTACTTTTAGCTTTCTATTATTTACTGTAACTCAGAAATATATTAGTTAACTTTTTTAATATCATTAAATTATTTCATCATTGTTTATCATCCTCCAGACAGAACAGTTCTGTCTTAATCTGGCCTACTCAGGATTGACCCCACACTGATATACTTTTAGTCTAATTAGTGTGTGTTTGTTTTTCCCCAATTATCTGAAACAAAGGCTTGCAGCCACTCACTTCATTCTGTAGAACATATGGTGTTTTTTTCTTTTCTTCTTCATCTCTTCTAATAGTTTTATTCCCAAGACACTGACATTTCTTGACAGGTTTTCCCTACCATCCTCAAAAGCCTACATTCTTAAACTATTCTGTCTGATGTGTCTGAAATTCTGATAAAAAGAAGAAATATTTTCTCCAAAAACTAAAAAGCTTGATTTTATGTGACTCTATACCCCACTCCAAATCACGATACCATGAATGAAATTAGCGTCATCATAAAAAGAGATCACAGAACTCTAGCTCCTCCTAAAAGTTTGTTACTTGGAAGAAAGTCATCACTGAGCAATGTTGTCATCTTGATCTCAGACGCACAGCCTTCAGATCAGTGAAAATTTAATGTTAGTTGTTTATAAGCCAGCCAGTATTTTGTTGTACCATGCAAACAAAGACATAACTCAATTCCAGTGGTATTTTCTTTTCTCTTTTTATTTCCCCCCAAGCCATGTCTTTCAGACTGTCCCTTATAAATTCCAGTTACTTTCGACTGCCTTCCTGTGTTCCAGGCTCTATTTTACCAGGCAGTATTTCTAGACTTCTTTGGGCATTTGATCTTTATGGAGATAGATTTGGACCAACTCTAGACAAATTCTCACTCTAATACTTTTCAACAGTGGTACCCAATCGCCTCTGCTTACTGAAAGGTCATGCTATAAATTCAATTTCATGTGAGAGACTCCTCCACCCCCAGGGTGAGTTTTGCTGCTTCTGTTTTATGTATAATGATTTGTATAAAATTTGGTACTTTTTATCTCTCAGTTATGAGGAGTTGTTTATTCTGTTTTTATTGTTCCCCTCCTTGTTCATTAGAATTGCTTTGGGAGGAAATATTAGGCAATAGAGACATACACAGCCAACATACTTCTATCTGAAATTCCTCAGGGATAAATCTACTACCATTGAGGAGAATCAATAGGAAGAGAGACTTATAAGTGGAAAGACTAACTAGGAGGATATTTAATAGCATGTGTAAAATATAATAAGGGTTATACTTTAATAGACAAAAAGAACATGGTGGATTTAGATAATATTAATAACTTAATCAGAGATATCAACTATATCTTAATTTTATAAAATAATTTGTAGAGAGAAACTCAAAATTTTCAAAAATTAAATAAATATATTGAACCATATTAATTAGACAAATAAAAATTATTTTTTTAAATTGAGGACAAGGTAATTACTACAAGGGGTAAGGAACTTGCTTTTCATGAAGTTCATCTTGGTTTGATCTCCAGCTACTCAAATGTTTCTCCATACCACATATGGTCATCCAGCTACAGTTAGGGATCACTCCTGAGCACAAAGAGAGGAAAGCACCCCTTGGATCACCAGAAAACCACCTGGTGGATCACCCTATGGGGAATATCTAATTATTGTTTTTAAATAAGTCAAAAAATAAAATAAATTAAAGAATTAAAATGGAATTGGAAGATGGCTCAAAAGACTGAAGAGCAGCTTTGCTTATTGGAGTCCTGGTTCAATCCTAGGCACCACATGGGTCCCTGAGAGAGCCCCTGAAGCACTGCTAGGTGAGACCCCCACCCACTCCACCAATCCCTAAAAAACCACAAAAAGCTACAAATGAAGTAAAAAATAAATCGATGTGTTGAGTGGTATTAAGAGGAAAGTGTAATTTTCTGGCGCCTTGCTTGAAATATTGACTATCATTACAATAAAACCATTCTGAGATGAAGCAAACAGGACGAGGCTAACTTGGGGAGAAGGGGACTATATGTAAGTGGTTGTTCATTAATTCAATTTGGGAAGTAGGAGTATGGAATACCTGAGTATATTCAGATGTACTTACTCAATAGGGAATTAAAAATAGAGAAAAATGAATTTAAGTATTTTAAATGTAGGAGTCAACAGCATAAAGTAGATTGAGGAAGTGGTCTATTTCCAAGGAAAAGGAGACAGAAAGAAATAAGGAAATAATTTTAGGACCAAGTGTCATGAATGAAACTTTCATCAACAGTGTGGGCAGAATAAGAGGAATCGTCAGAGATTTGGTAAAAGGCAATCAGTGAGGCAGTGGGCAAGGTAAGTAGAGTTCCCCAAATGAGTTTGAAATCAGTTTTGTAAGTAATGGAGGGTCCGTATTTTACATACCTGACTAAGTAAAGGAGGAAGACAGTATTAACAATAACTTATAGAATAATTTGGAATCTGAAGGTCATTGGTGATATTTGTTAATAATACTGGGGGCCAGAGCAATAGTACATCCTTATTTGTCTTATAAGGAGCTACTCCAGGAATCCAATATGGTACCACAAGTCTGCTGGGTGTATGTTCCCTAGGTGCAGAGCCAGGAGTTAAGCTGTGAGCACTACCAGGTATTCCCTGCTATTCTGCAAATAAATAAAGAAATAATAATAAAAGAAAACAGAGTATTGTGTATAGGTTAAGTGAGGATGAATATTAGAATATTTGAGAAGTCATTAAGAGGTAAGGATTTTTCTTTTTGGTTTTATTTTGTTTGTTTTGGTGACACCCAGAGGTATTCAAAGCTTACTCCTGGTTCTTCAGGTCTCACTCCTGGCATTACTTAGGGGATCATACGGGTGCCTCAAATTGAACTGGGTTGGCTGCATGTAAAGAAAAAGCCTGTGCAATGTACTATTGCTCCAGCCCCTATACTGTTTTATAAAATGCAGCTCCTGAAGAATAAAAGATAATATAAAACATATAAAATATATTTATATAAAATATATTCATGATGCATACATAACATTAAACAGACCTGTGATATTTTAAACTAAGTGTGCACAGCCAGACTGTCCCATCTTTAAGTAAAAAGTTTCATTTATATCCGGTTAGATATTCAAATCATGTTTATATTTTGCACTAGAGCATGCCTGTGATGAATTCAGCAAGAGTCTGTTTGTCAAATTAAGAAATTAATGAAATCCTCAAAGAGCCAAGACTCAATTCTGTTCCAAATTGAAGGCATAACACTTATTCTTCTTTCCAGGCCTTGCTGCCTAGATTGCATGCCTCCTTGTTTCAAACGGGAGGCATGCTTAGCCTCCCGCTTGAAACAAGATGATGCTGACTCAAGGCTTACTCTTATGTTTGTTTGTTTGTTTGTTTGTTTGGATTTTTGAGGTTATACCTAGTGGTGATGCTCGGGGATTACTTCTGGATCTACACTCATGAATTACTTCTGGCAATGGTAGGGGGACCAAATGGGATTTCCAAAATTGAACCCCAGGTCAGTCCTGTGCAATGAAAACCACTGAGTTATCAGCTCTGACCCACCAGGCAGATTCTATGAGCTGTGAATGACAGTTCCTGGCACAGCAGAGAGTTCTTAGGACACACGGGAATCTCACATAACCAGCTGAGCTTTGTAAGTGGCCATTCTAACAGCATTCCTCCAAAAGGACTTTCAAATCCCACTGTGCCCACCTTTTATCTGATGTGCAACAAAAAAGTACATATATTTTGTATATAACTACCCACAGACACTTATGTAATATTATTGATGCCCTCTTCAGTGCAGCTAGGCTAAAATTCTGTGAGTCTATTTTGATTAATAATATAGTTTGCATTTGCTGTTCGATTTCCAAAACCATCTCAAAGAGCAACTGTGGTGTGAACTCCCAGATCTTCTCATGTCAACTTTGTTTTGAAAGGGAGGTTGTTCTGATTGATGGAGGCTTCAGAAAACACACTACTGAGGGTGAATACAAAAGCAGTGGCACATACAGAGGAACAGAAACGAAGAGAAAACAACCCAGAACGAATGTGTCAGAGCTTAGTTTTTAAGAGGACAGAACCAAAAGGCCAAAAGCAGACCAAAATAGCCAAAGCAAGATTGTATCCTCCTTTTGATTTTCACCCCAGGTGTGGCTTTCTATATAGGCCAAAACTTCTTTTGCAAAAAAGCCAAATCAAATATAATAATAGAAATATTTCCTACTGCACTTGTAATCCAAACATCTGAGCATGCTTAATCTCTCCAGCTGACTGTGGCGACCGTATCCTTAATATTTGCATGAAATTGGCTTGATTTTTTTCAAATCCTCTGTGATTATCTGGGTAGAGATGCAGCGAGCAAGCTTGTATTTTTCCGTATCATTTCAGTTTAATTCTCGATCTCTATTTCGTCATGCCTCCTATGAGGACGAGCCTTTGTTCTATAGCCCACAGCTCCAACTGAGGCACAGACTACTTTACCTTCCCCAATTCCTCCAAAGTTACTCATATTGCAGATTTGACTTGAGGATTTTGAGACATGCAGTGAAGAGCTGGGTTTACTTAGCAGCACAGCGGGCCAACAGCATGGACTATTAGACACCTCTAGCCTTAAAAGTCCTTGAAACTTGCCTGCAAAGGTTGTTGTGACCAATTTGTCATGAGGATTGTAGCCTTAAACTGTGTGCTCCCCCCCTTTCTCCCTCAGCCCAAGTGCAATCACCCATAGCTCCCACCCAAGGTTTCAGATAATTTCTCCTGTAGAACAGTTTAGTGAGCCTTCTATTTTATCACAAACCATCTGCTCGTGCCCAAAAGGGCCTCATTGTCATATTTGTGACAGAACATGACTCTTTCTCCCTGGGAGGAATTCCGTGCCAGCCCTTGGAGGGATATCATTTTTCCTTCCTCTGATACTTCAAAATAAAGCTTGCAAGCTTGGGCTCTCTGTCATTGAAATTATGTACTTAAGTCATCATAGTAACTTAAGATATAAAAGAAATATGAAAAGGAGGGCTGTCTACAACTTACAGGACTTACTTTTGGTTGCATTTGTCACTACAGAATTTATCCTTACCCTCCTCCAGTTTGAGCATTTCTCTTTCACAAGTTCTAACAAGTTGAGGAAAGAAAAATGGGAAGTTGAGTGTCATCTCCCACTTCCCATCTTCGTTTGCAGCATGCCCAGGGGGTGGGATTATAATATCTTCATTGTGGTTTATTCTGTTTGCCCACCACCAGACATTTAGTCAAATATAATTCTGGGTGTGTACATGAAGATGGTTTTGAATGAGATTTGCATTTGAATCAGTAGCCTGGGTAAAGCAGAAATAATTTATCATGCTAGATTTATGACTGTCATAGTCTTGTTTGGATTCTAAGTGTTGGCTTAGAAGATGTTTATGGGAACCACATTAAATGGGTACATTTTTTGATGGTGATTTTATGTGCCAACTTTATTTTGAAATTTCCACTAATATTTAATTGTACCCAATTGGGCCAAAGAGATAAGATGCTTGTTTTGTGTACTACTTACTGACTCAGATTCAATCCTTGGCATAACATCATTCCCAGAGCTCTGTTAGGGGGTCTCTCCTGAGAAAAGAGCCAGGAATAGAACCTGGAAAATACTGGGTTCTACCCCAAACCCATTCTCTTCAATAGAGTTGAATTTAAAATGAAAATCCAGCCGCTCTTCTGGGCAGAGACTGTTGTTTTGTTTTGTCTTTCTAAAAGCCTGACTTAACAGGTAAGACAAAACATAGGACAAGATGAACACTCAGATTGTCTTAGGTTTGCAGATACAAATGGATGTATGCCTCAGGGGACCAGCACAAGAGGGGATTTATTGACCAGCCTGACACTCACTCACCAGTCTGCAATCTAACCTCAGAATGAACTTTCCTTTTTTCTTTTCTATAAAAATTGTTTCTTGCAACTGGATCATGCAGACAAAATGGTTACCTTGATGACAAGGGCCTGCTTCTTCCAAGATGCAAATTTGTTACGAGCAAAGCTCTTTCTCAAGAATCTTATGTTTGTTGATTGACATCTCAGCAGTAGTGGAACTGGACCTTCTGAGTTACAGCTGAGTTAAGATGCTTAAAATTTCTTACCATCATGAAGACTGTGGCTTCTCTGTATCATATGTTTACTATCTATATTTTAGGTAGATATCTAACACTGAAGGTAATAATGTATAATTTTAGATTTCCAAAACAAATTTTTTAATTTGTCAATTTTTTTTACTTTTTTAAACGCCTAGCTATTTAGTCAATATTATTTTAAGGCTGCGAATATGGCTCACCTGTAGAGCATGTGTGAGACCCTCAGTTCATTTCCCAGCAACACAAAAATCTAACAAATAGGACGGTAGAAATAATAGGGATTTAAGGTACCAGTTAAGAGAAGGTTTCATATATGGACTCTGGTTCATTCTCCATGTCTTGCATGAACCTCCAGATAAGTGTGGCCTTAACCATCTTCTCTCCCCAAATGAACAAAAGAACCAAGAAACATTCTTCTGTGCCTGTCAATACTCCTTTTACAGAGACTCACATTTGAACCAGTAGATAAAGAAATCTGGTGTGCTTCCCTCAGTGCCAGACTAGAGGGCCACTCAATCAGTAGAAGACATGAACAGAACAAAAAGACAATTCAGTGGGTATTACTCTGGCCTGATTGCTTTTGAGGGCACATCAGTTCTCTAGTTCTTTGACATCAGGACTCAGACTGAAGTCAAAGTATATACATATATACATATATATAGCATTTGTATATGTATATATGTGTGTATGTCTATATATAGTATTAGTATATGTATATATGTGTGTATATATATGTATATATAGTATTAGGGTTCTCTATGGAAACAGAAGCAATAGGGAAGAAGTAGCTATACTAAATCTATATAGATCTAGATAGACAATTTTCTATTTGATTCAGTGTTTTCTAGGCAAAAAAAATAAAACCCTATTTCCCATTTGCTTTCTTCGAATCCCTTACTGATACAAATGCCTTCTATGTAAATCTTCTTTTTTGCTTTTAGCTATTCAAACATTTACTCTCCTGTTCAATCTATTCAGCCTTCCAAGACCTCCCAATTTGTTTTCCTTTCCTTTTGTATTTGCCTTGTTTATGGGTTCAACATAAGTTCCTGAACACCCTCTTATTTCCTAGACACTATTCAGGTGCTAAGTATAAACCAACAGAGGAAAGAGAGAAAAAAAGTATATGTATGTATATATATATATATATATATATATATATATATATATATATATATATATATGCATGCTGAGGATATTGCTAGGTTGTAGAGTTCACATTCTGCATGGATAGGATCCTGAGTCATCTATAGTCCAAGATAGCCAGCCTCATCCCCAACACCTCCAGCCCGATAGACCCCTTGGAGCTCTGTCAAAAGTGACCCTGCACTGCCAGACCAAGCATTGCTTTGAGTTAAGCACAATATTAAATGAAAATTCTATACTTGTTGTATATATATATGTTCAGTGGGGAATACCAGAAGCAAAGCAAGGGGGTAAATTATTTAATACAATGAATGGTGCTAAAATTTTTACTTTAGATTGGAAAAGGAATAGAGTGGAGGTGGGGCAGCAATTTTAAATAACGTTGTCAGAGAAATGTCACTGACAAGGTGACATTTATTGGTATATTAGTTTCTTGTTGCTGCTATAATGAATTATTAGACACTAGTGACTTAAAACAACTCACGTTTATTCTCTGACTTTTCTGGTGGTCAGAATTTCAGCATAGTTTCCCTAGTTAAAAATCAAGATGTCAATAAGACTGTGTTTACTCTGGAGGCCCTAAGGGAGCATCTGTTTTCCTGCCCTTTCCAGCATTTGGCTTGCATTCCTCGGCTCAAGGAATCGTCACATGTCTTCAAAGCCAGCCCATTATAATAACCACACTCACTTCCCCACAGTGATAACATTTCTTGTCTGCATCAAATTTCCATGTGCACATTCTTTTCTTGATCGGGAGGAGTATAGAGTTGCATTTGGAAGTGCTCATAGGCTAATCTTGGTTTTGTGCTCAATAGTGACCCCAATGTTACTTAATGGAGCATTACATGGTGTGGCACTGGGAACTGAACTGGATTTGCCATATATATTTCAAGTGACTTAAAACCTGTACTATCTCTCTGGTCCCCATTGGCATTTCCTTATAACTACATTCTTGATTTTATTTAGGGTTCCTTTTATAGTCAAAGTTAATCTCCTTATCTCAATATCCTTAATTTATCACAACCGGGGAAAATAATAATTTTTGCTTTATAAAGTAAGATGTTCAGTTTTCAGGAGTTAGAAATTAGATCTCTGTTTTGAGATATCTTTTTATTCTTCCTACAGAGAGCAAAAGAGCAAGCCATGTAAGTTGATGGTAGGAGATCTTGTTATACACAGAATAACAACTATACAGAAGACCTGAGGCATACATGCGTCTTTTATATTCAGCTAACATCAAGGGAACCCATGTGATGGGAGAGATCATATAAAACAGAGAGTAACACATAAGTAAGAGAGACAAGGAAGAGTTTCCATTGACAAAGGTGATAAACCAATGCATTATAGCTTTGAAATCCAATGTCATGATTTTGTCTTCTCTTCTCAGTTGAAAAATAGCCAAAGGGAAGTATCCATCCAAGTTTAATGTACTAGACAATGCAACAATCAAACTGAAATGGTTTATTTCTCTTGCAATCATTTGAACAACCTCATTTTGTGTTCTAATTCTCTTAACTTTATACTTTAATCATACTCAACTCACACATACATGGTAAAAATTTCCCGCATCTAGACTCATAAATTGATGGCCCAAATATATATTTTACCCCAAGAATATTTAAAAACTCTTTAATATAACAATTGATATTTCACCTCTATTCTATCTCCCCCCATATAATACCCTGGCCTTCACTTTACATTATTAACTCTTTATATTGCGTTGCCCACTGTATTCTGTTTTGAGCATTTCACTTACAAGTATTCTAGGTAACTGAAAGAGGGACTAAGGTTGGGAAGAAAAGGGGGAAAAAGGGAATCTATGGGAAGTAATTTAAATAGGTGTCAACAAAGTCTTTAAACACAACTGGGCATCAACTGGGCAAATGCAGGCAGTGTTTCATAGAAAACCTGCCAGGCTTGACAAGAACTGTTAATGAGGCTTCTCAGCACTGGATCACAATGAGCCAGCGCGAGAGGCACCGCTGGCCCCTAAGCCTTGGCTAGTCGCCCACACAACTCGCTGGCACAGGAGATTGAGCATGTTCAGTTCTCTCCTGGGGCTCTCTATTATTTCTGACATAGACTGCCAATTTGGAAGTCAAAAACTAATCCCTGTCTCTCTCTCTCTTTGCATTCCTGCCACAACAGTCTAATTCTCCAGGCATTGTGCATGCTTCTGACTGACTTGGGACGAGTAGCTCAAAATCAATATTTCAATCTTATATCTCACTGCAGGAAAGGTTTGCATTTCCCCTAGCCTTCATTCTCCCATAAGCAATGGAGAACTAAGAGACCAAATAAGTGATAAATACAATTAAATACAAGAGAGATGCTACATTAGTCTGTATACGTAAGGCATTTTAAAATTCAGAGGGTATATTTGGGTTCTCTCTTTCCCTGTCCTTACAAGTCTTGCCAATGGTTTGTCAATCTTGTTTATTTTTTCAAAAAACCAGCTCTTGGTTTCATTAATCTTTTGGATTGTTTTTTTGGTTTCCAACTCATTGATTTCCTCTCTAAGTTTTATTATTTCCTTTTTTCTGCCTGGGGTTGGGCTCCTTTTGTTGGTCTTTCTCTAATGTCTTCAGCTGTGTAGTCAGGTTATTTATGTGGGCCCCTTTTCTTGTTTCCTGATGAATGCTTGCAGAGCTATAAATTTCCCCTCTTAACACGGCTTTTGCCGTGTCCCTAGAAGTTCTTATAGTTGGTGTCTTCATTTTCATTTGTTTCCAGAAATCTTTGGATTTCCTGTTTGATTTCTTCTATGACCCATTTGTTGTTCAGGAGTGAGCTGTTCAGTTTCCAGGTGTTTGGTTTAAGGGTGACATCACAACAGAAACCACAGAAATCCAAAAGATCATCAGAGATTACTTTGAGAGCCTGTATGCCGTGAAACATGAGAATCTAGAAGAAATGGATCAATTCCTGCAGTCCTATAACCTCCCATGGCTGAAACAAGAAGACCTCCAATACCTGAATAAGCCTATCACCATTGAGGAAATAGAAACAGTAATTAAAACACTTCCCAAACACAAAAGCCCAGGTCCAGACGGATTCCCTAGTGAACTCTACCAAACCTTTAAGGAGGACCTACTGCCAGTCCTGTTCAAGCTCTTCCAGGAAATAGAAGAAACAGAAACACTCCCAAACAGCTTCTACGAGGGCACATATCACCCTGATACCCAAAGCAGGGAGAGACAACACAAAGAAAGAAAACTACAGACCAATATCCCTGATGAACACGGATGCTAAGATCTTCAACAAAATACTAGCAAACAGAATCCAAAGACTCATCAAGAAGATTATACATCATGACCAAGTAGGATTCATCCCGGGTATGCAAGGATGGTTCAACATTCGCAAGTCAATCAACATAATACATCATATCAATAAGAGAAAAATAAAAACCATATGATCCTATCAATAGGCGCAGAGAAAGCATTTGACAAGATCCAGCACCCGTTCATGATTAAAACCCTCCAGAAAATGGGAATTGAAGGGACTTTCCTCAAGATAGTTACAGCCATCTACCAAAAGCCCACAGCGAGCATCATTCTCAATGGGGAAAAGTTGAAAGCCTTCCCCCTGAGATCAGGGACAAGACAAGGTTGCCCACTCTCACCTCTTTTATTCAATATAGTACTGGAAGTACTTGCGATAGCAATCAGAGAAGAAAAAGGACATCAAGGGCATCCAGATAGGCAAGGAAGAAGTCAAGCTATCATTATTTGCAGATGACATGATATTATACCTAGAGGAACCCTAAACTCTCTACCAAAAAACTCCTAGAAACAATAGAGCGCATATAGTAGAGTGGCAGGATACAAAATCAACACCCAAAAGTCGGTGGCTTTCCTATATACAAATAACGAAAGAGAAGAAAGGGATATTAAGGAAACAATTCCATTCACAATTGTGCCACAGAAAATCAAATACCTAGGAATCAACTTACCCAAGTGTGTAAAGGACCTGTACAAAGAAAACTACAAGACACTGCTCCAAGAGATAAAAGAGGACACAAGGAAATGGAAACACATTCCCTGCTCATGGATGGGGAGAATCAACATTGTCAAAATGGTAATACTCCTAGAGCTCTATACAGATTCAATGCAGTCCCTATGAGGGATACCCATGACATTCTTCAAAGAAATTGACCAAACAATCTTGAAATTTGTATGGAACGATAAACCCCCAAGGATAGCTAAAGCAATCCTCGGGAAAAAAGAAGATGGGAGGCATCACCTTGCCCAACTTCAAACTGTACTATAAGGCAGTAGTAATTAAAACAGCATGGTATTGGAATAAAAACAGACCCGTGGACCTATGGAATAGAATTGAGTATCCTGACACCCAACCTCAAACACATGATCATTTAATCTTTGATAAAGGTGCAACGAGTCTAAAATGGAGTAAGGAAAGCCTCTTCAATAAGTGGTGTTGGGAAAACTGGGCAGCGACATGTAAAAAAATGAATTTGGACCTGTGTCTAACACCATGCACAAAAATCAGATCAAAGTGGATTAAAGATCTCAATATCAGACTTGAATCCATAAAGTACATTGAAGAAAATATAGGAAAAACCCTCCATGACATTGAAGCTAAAAGGCATCTTCAAAGATGAAACATCTCTAACAAAGCAACTAGAAGAAAAGATAAATATATGGGACTACATGAAACTAAAAGCTTCTGCACCTCAAAAGAAACAGTGACTAAGATACAAAAGCAGTCCACAGAATGGGAAAGAATATTCACCCAATACTCATCTGATAAGGGGTTAATATCCAGGATATATCAGGCACTGGTAGAACTTTACAAGAAGAAAACAAACAACCCCATCAAAAAATGGGGAGAAGAAATGAACAGAAACTTCAGCAAGGAAGAAATTCGAATGGCAAAAAAACATATGAAAAAATGCTCATCATCACTAATCATCAGAGAGATGCAAATCAAAACAACAATGAGATACCATTTTACACCACAGAGACTGGCATATATTCAAAAGAACAAGAACAACAAGTGCTGGCGTGGGTGTGGGGAAAAGGGGACACTCATCCATTGTTGGTGGGAATGCCGGCTGGTACAGCCTTTCTGGAAAACAATATGGACATTCCTCCAAAGACTAGAAATTGAACTCCCATTTGACCCAGCCATACCACTCCTGGGAATCTACTCTGGGAAACCAAAAATACATAGCGGAAACACCATCCCTACTTTTATGTTCATAGCAGCATTATTCACAATAGCCAGAATCTGGAAGCAACCCGAGTGCCCGAAAATAGATGACTGGATAAAAAAGCTTTGGTACATCTACACAATGGAATACTATGCAGCTGTTAGGAAAAATGAAGTTATAAAATTTGCCTACAAATGGATGGACATGGAGAAGATTATGTTGAGCGAAATTAGCCAGAAGGAGAGAGACAGTTACAGAATGACTGCATTTATCTGCATAACATAAATATATAGGTACATATTATGATACCAATATCCAAGGTCAAGTGAAACATACATCAGGAGGTCCTGTCAAAGGTGGAAATTATCACAAACGTGTGGGAGTCAGAGGCTAGGTAAGACAGAAAATGGAACAGTGTGCTAACAATTGTGAGGGGTACTAATGCCAACCTAGAACTGAGCATTAAATAGAGGCAAAAGGATACACATGACAACCCTTTAATGTATGTTTTGTAATCCATAGTCTGGAGAGGAAGGAAAAGAAAAAGAGAGAGAAGGGAAAGAAATAAAGAACCTGCCATGGAGGAGGGCTGGGGGGGGGAGGGGGGAACCGGGGGCGTTGGTGGTGGGAGATGGGCACTGGTGGCGGGATGGGTGCTGCTACACTGTACGACCAAAACCCAAATATGAACTTTTTAATTGTATATCTTTGTAATTGTAAAAATAAAAAACTTAATAAAA
>JAJIBD010023261.1:0-73081 GCA_021461705.1 Cryptotis parvus | reverse complement strand
CCTCAAGATATTGTAGGTGGTGGCTGGGGTGCCTGGCTGCATCGGCAGATGGCAGACAGGACACAGGCTTCTACACCCAGGACTCCCATGGGCCCTGGATGGTTTATGGTCTGACTAGGAAAAGACTGGGTCCCCTGGAGTGAACCCAGAGCCATGACAGAGCCTGGCAAGCTACCCATGGTGTATTTGATATGCAAAAACAGTATAATGGACCTCATTCAAACCAATGGGGTATTACTGGCACCCGCTTGAACAAATCGATGAACAACGGGAAGACAAGTGACAAGTCTAGCATTGCCATTTCCACTACTGTTGTCAAACTTGTCCCTTCTCTACTTCTCTATCTTATTACCTCCAGCCCCAGTGTTCTATTTTTAAAAAATGGTGTTAACTCCAAATTCAGCCTGTGCAGCAAATATAGCACAGTGTGAATTTTAGCAGTTTTTTTTCAATCTGGCCCAGTATATATACCAGAGACTCAGACATGGGGCAGAGCTGCTCCTTGCTCTCCTGCATGCTTAGCTGCTCAGAGGTGCCCGATAGGCATGGGTTCTAGCCCTGGCCTGCCTCCCCAGGAGAACCTCACAACAAGCCAGACCACCCTAACCCTACTCCATAGGGCCCACCATCTTACATCCGGACTTCCTTCCGTCACAACTCCGCCAAACAGACCAGACTATCACGACTCGGCTCGCATGGCTGCTAGCGGCTGGGTTCATGTCAATAAATGCTTTTTTTATTTAGAGGACTACAACAGTATGCCACCCGCATGCTAAGGCCTGCAAGCTTCTCTTGTAGTATTTGATATGCCAAATACCAGTAACATTTATATTGAGGTCATTCCTGTGACTTAATATAATGGTTTGAGGCTCTGTATGTTCCTGGAGCAAGCGGATGCCCTTTGGTTCTACTAGCATGAGTCAGGACATATGGAATATTACTGGTGCCTGGTCTAGCAAATAGATGATTAATGGAAGATAGTGACAGTGATAGTAGATTTTTGGTCTAGTGACTGCTTGTACCGAGATTTTGCTTCAGTGTCTGAATGCACACTAGATCAGTAAAACACATGGGATGACACTAGGAAAGACAGTATGCGGTAAGTGTGATTGTCTTGCATGTAGAAAGACTCCAGTTCAATCCCTGGCATGGGTGGCTCCCTGGCACCACTGAAGTGCGGTCCAAAACCAAACAAAAAATCAAGAAGAATAACACATAGAAATGATAACATGTGGGCAAAATTTTAGAAGGACATTTCGGATAGAACTGAATCATGCGTGAGAGTGGGAATGGGGGGTATGAAGTACTGAAGTATTCAAGTGTGTTATTCAATTTTATGGGCCAGTGGGGCTGATGAAAACTGAAGTGATGCAAAATTAACTTGAAGTGGAGAAACCAAAAGATAAGGAAATGTAGTAGACCTTCAACAGAACAATCCATTGAGGGGGTGGTGGTGAAGAGATTTCTCTGATGCAGATTAAAAAATTCTACTTTTTTTTCTTCCCACAATATCCAGGAACATAGAGGCATGAACCATTTAATAGGGACTTGGAAAATAAATGCTACCGGTGACCTTCTTTATAGAAAAGAAATTCATGAAAACCCACTAGGTCAGCCTCGCTTGAGTGCAGGGGGGGCTGGGAGGTGGCTGTCTTTCCATCTCCGATTCCTGGATGACCGGCAAATCCCTGCCGTCTTGTCTCTGAGGTGGGTTTACTGGTGGGAATCTGCCTTCCAAGATTTAAGTCATTAGCAGGGGAGTTTGATAAAATAAGGAACTTAAAGAAGAAATAGAGGGAGGGACATGTTCTCAGAACATACACTTCACGTTGGAGCAGGAGGGTAGAAGTTCCTGCCTTAGAAACCAAACAACCTGAGTAAAGAAACTAAAAAGGATTGTGTTGGCGTAGGAGGCCAGGAAGAAGGAACAAAGGGTGGAACATGGGCATGCTGGAATGTAGGAAGGGAGAGAGGAAATGTGGGTAGGAGAGAGCCGTTCCTGACACTGCAGGAGCTAACCAGTGCCTGAGGTCGCAGGAATGGCACCAACATGGTTCAAAGTCAGACTCTCCTGGGCGTACAATGGTTCCCATCTCAGGTGGCATCTGCACTGGGAGTTGGGCCTGAGCCATGAGACATGGTTCAAGCTGTGGGCAAGTCTCAGCCTGGGAGACACTCTTGCTGGAGCTGGCACCCCAAAGCACAGGAGGTTAGGGTTAAGAGGCTGAATATGCTCTAAAAAAACAGTTCCTTTTCTCTCTGTGCCAATGTCTCGCTTGATTTAGAGAAAAACATTTGCTCCACCAGAAACTATATTGCCCGAGGGAGTCAGAAAGTCTCAAGACAATGAGACTAGGCTGTCAGAGGAGGAAGAATTTTCTGTCAGCAAAGACATAATTTTAGCTATAAAACGTCTCCAACTCCTGGGGCTGGCTCAGTGGTGATGCACTTGCCTTTCCGGCATTTCTGAGATCCTGGGTTTGCTCCCAAGCATCCTTTGGCTCCCCAAGTACTAAGCTCTGATTAGTAAACGGTACTATTTTTTTTTACAAAAATAATAAAACGTAAAACCAAGAAGAATAAAACGTACTATTCAGCACTGGGAATTATTTATGAATTTCCATCTAGTTTTCAGATAAGGAGATTGAGGAATAAAATCCCAGAAACTTGGAGTTCTGGGCCTGTGGTTGTCATCAATGGCTTTTCTACTTTCTCTCTGTGCCCTTCTCCATTCTTCTCTGCAGAATAACAAAGGAACTGACATGCTTAGCTTCAGGTGAAGCATCGTGGACATGTCTTGTGAGATGATAACCACCATAAGCTCTGGTGACTGAGTTCTGATTTGCTCCAGAGCAGACGGGTGGAGAGAACGATACAGGAACAGTTTCTGGTCTCTTGTAGTTTACTTTCCAGTGGAGAAATAAAAATAATGGGGTGGTCCTAGTTAGGTTCAAATAGCTGCGTCCTGTGTGTCTGGGACATAAAGAGAATTAAAAAAACATGCTCAAATAACTTCTTTGCTTAGAGTTTCAGGAAGGGAATGATGGAGTAACTTTTGTCTTTACTTGACTCAAGCAAGTACTGAAAGGTTCCTTTGGGAAATAGAGAGAAAATCTGCTGTAATGGATATTTTGGAATTAACTAGCTGCTGGCAGATCTATGTTCTCCCAGAAAGGGAATGCTTTTCATTGTTAAATGATTATTTGACATTTCCCCCCCATCCAAATGCTCATTAGCCAACTGTTTATATACAGATGTTGCATGACTGTTTGGAAACAACCCACTGGTTTACTGCATAGGCTAACATTCCCAAAATCTGTGTTAAGGCTGTAGAGGAAAGGATGATAAATACAGAAAGTCTGGCAAAAAGAAGGAAGGATTAAAATGAAATTTTTATTTTTACTTTGGTGGTAGAAAGTTGTCTAGAGGGAAGTGAAGGTTTATTTTGGTATACTCTAGTGTAATTCTAGTTTTAACTGAATATTTTTACTTTGTGATTTATTTTCACTATAGCAAAAACATTTTGGTTCATTCTGTCAGCCATGATACTGAGTTAGAAAATATTGACAGGCTGTGGAAGTGTTAGAGTTATGACGATATTCTTGCTTTTGTGGGGAAGTAAGAAAATAGAGTTCCTAAGCAAAAGCAAAGCAATCCTTTAGAAACCTAGAGTCAGCATTAGGAAACGTCGCGCATCTGAATTTTCATTACCTTTGGCATAGGTGTCCTGTATTATGACCCACTGTTTTTTTTTTTAATAAGCATATTCTGTCCTGTAGCAGTTTCAAACGACCTTCCTTATTACCTGCCAAATGTCACAGCCAACTGTGGACTGCTCTCTTTACATGAAACTGGGAAGTGTCTGCATGTTCCCCCCCACTAACGTTGTCACATGACCACGTCTATTGTGTCCTTCTCTAGAGGCAGCAAAGACATACAGATCAAAATGTGACCTTCGTCTGAAGTTGCTAGTTCTAGGTTTGTGTCCTGGGACCTTGGATGGCGCCCACCCATCAGAGCATCCACTTTGCTCAGGAAGGTGTTAGGAGGTCCTGAGTCCCATAGGAATGTTTTTTCTCCTCCCTTCTGCTTCCTGAGTCAGAACAGTCCTCTGGGAAGAAATATCTGAATGTCAGTAAATTAGAATATCTTGAAACTTCCTGCCACCCTCTCTGCAAATTCCTTCCCGGATCAGGGCTCTGCTGCCTGCCCTGCAGGACAAGCTCATTTGGATAAATTCATGCTAATTGTTTTCATGTTAATTGCTTTCAAGTTACAGACACGTCTCCCCTAGAAGCTCCTCAAGGTTCTCCTACAAAATCACTTTGTTTTAAATGAAATTACGGGAGGATAAACTCTGCTCTCAGGTACTAGGGGTTGTAGGAGTGTGGAAAACAGACAAGAATGTCTTTCTTTTCCAGAAACTTCTGTCAGAGTAATGCTGCTTGCAGAAGCCTCTGCTGCAGTGGTTATTTGAAAATAATTTGGTGGTAAAATGCAAACCTGTTTCTGAATTCCTCTTGATACACTGACCAGAGAGGGCTTGGCTCTAACTTACTCCTTTGGTAGGAAGTAATAGCAGCCCACTATGTCCATGAACTCAACCTCTTCCAGAGAGGGCAGGGTGAGGTCGACATGTGATCTGGGTAAAAGTTAGCTGCCTTCTTTTGGTCTTGTAAGTGCTAGTTCTGTTAGCAAAGAACCTTAAATCAAAAGTTGGATTCCCACTCCCCACCCCAGCTGTTCTAACAAGTGGAGTGAGTAAAATTAACTGTGATCTTTTCTAATCAATGACTCAATGATTAACTCTTTATGATCAATTTAAGTCAATTGTGCCTTGAATATTTAAATATTTACAGACCTCAATGCTTCTGTTTTAAACAGATTTTCAAGTAGGTTCATAACCACTGGGAGCGAAAAAGATCAAAGAAAAATCAATAAATCCCATGTGTGTGTGTGTGTGTGTGTGTGTGTTTTTATTTATGTGCTAATTACCATGAGACAATGCAATTCAAATCTTTCTCACACATACTTTGGCCTGTTCTACTCTGTTGGCTCTCTGAAGTGAGGATCCAAGGAGAATAACATTGGCATAAATAATACAATTTTGGAACCAGAGTAATAATCTAGCAGGTAGGCTGTTTGCCTTGCATGTGACCAACCCGAGTTTAATCCCTGCATCCCATGTAATTCCTGAGTCCAGAGTCCAGAGTAACTCCCCTGAGCATTGCTGGATCTGTCCCCAAAAGGCATAAGTAAATACATACATAAATACTACAACTTTGACTTGCTCTGTCATACCTTGCTTAGGATGTGCCTACTCTTATTTTTCTTTGGGTGTTTAGAATAAAACTTAAATAAAACTCCTAATGTATAAATAAAGAATTTTGAATAAAGTTATTTACAGACTTTGGAGGGCGCTGAGAATAAAGTGAAGGGAATATTTTAAGAGGCAGAGAGACAGTTCAGTGGATAAAGCCCTTGGCCTTAGCCTGTGGCCAAACCATACGGTCCCCCTGGCCCTCACCAAGAAATGAGTCTGAGCTCAGAGCCTGGAGTAAACCTAAGCAATGCCGCTAGGTTTGAACTCCCCAAAGCAGCAACAACAGAAAGAAAATACTTTTAAACATGACATACAGGGGCCAGTGGGATGGCGCGGAACGAAGATATTTTTGCCCCTGCAGCGGTGGTTCAAATCCTGGCACTGCTTACAGGTCCCAGTGCAATGACAGATGTGGTCTCTGAGCACCACGAGGCATACCCCACTCTAACTGCCAACATTTTGATTCCGTTCATACTAAACTTTGCAAGTGACTGGTAGTGAATAAGACTGTCTTAAAAAATACAGTGTCATTTAAGGCAGGCTATGGGAGGGAGGAGGGAATTGGGGACATTGGTGGTGGGATATGGGCACTGGTGGAGGGCGGGTGGTGGAACACTATGTGACCGAAACCCTCCAAACATGAACAACGTTGTAATTGTATATCTCACGGTGGTATAATAAAGTATTAATTAAAAAATACAGTATCTTATACATCATAGGTTAATAGCTAAATAAGTGCATCCTTAACTAAATATCATTTACATTAATACAAATATGACAAATAGTTTTCAAAATAATTTTTCTTCTAAGAGAAGAGCAGCTTTTAGAAATGGTTGTTCCTCATCCTTAGTTCTCAGAGGACAAAGACATTGCTTTTCTCTTTTGGGTCGCACCCAGCAATGCTCAGGTTACTCTTTTTTAATTTTTTATTTTACAATTACAAAGATATACAATTAAAAAGTTCATATTTGGGTTTTGGTCATATAGTGTTCTAGCACCCGGTCCCTCCACCGGTGCCCATCTCCCCCACCACCAACGTTCCCGGTTCCCTCCCTTCCCCAGCCCTCTTCATGGCAGGTTCTTTATTTCTTTCCTTTCTCTCTCTTTCTCTTTTCCTTCCCTTCCAGACTATGGATTACAGAACATACATTAAAAGGGTTGTCATGTGTATCCTTTTGCCTCCATTTAATGCTCAGTTCTAGGTTGGCATTAGTACCCTCGACAATTGTTAGCACACTGTTTCATTTTCTGTCTTACCTAGCCTCTGACTCCCACCGTTTATGATAATTTCCACCTTTGACAAGACCTCCTGATATATGCTTCACTTGACCTTGGATATTGGTATCATAATATGTACATATATATTTATGTTATGCAAATAAATGCAGTCATTCTGTATCTGTCTCTCTCCTTTTGGCTAATTTCACTGAACATAATCTTCTCCATGTCCATCCATTTATAGACAAATTTTATGACTTCATTTTTCCTAACGGTTGCATAGTATTCCATTGTGCAGATGTACCAAAGCTTCTTTATTCAGTCATTGATTTTCAGGCACTCTGATTGCTTCCAGATTCTGGCTATTGTGAATAATTCTGCTATGAACATAAAAGTAGGGATGGTGTTTCCGCTGCGTATTTTTTGGTTTCCCAGAGTAGATTCCCAGGAGTGGTATGGCTGGGTCAAATGGGAGTTCAATTTCTAGTCTTTGGAGGAATGTCCATATTGTTTTCCAGAAAGGCTGTACCAGTCGGCATTCCCACCAACAATGGATGCGTGTCCCCTTTTCCCCACATCCACGCCAGCACTTGTTGTTCTTGCTCTTTTGAATATGTGCCAGTCTCTGTGGTGTAAAGTGATATCTCATTGTTGTTTTGATTTGCATCTCTCTGATGATTAGTGATGATGAGCATTTTTTCATATGTTTTTTTGGCCATTCGAATTTCTTCCCTTGCTGAAGTTTCTGTTCATTTCTTCTCCCATTTTTGATGGGGTTGTTTGTTTTCTTCTTGTAAAGTTCTACCAGTGCCTGATAGATCCTGAATAGTAACCCCTTATCAGATGGGTAATGGGTGAATATTCTTTCCCATTCTGTGGACTGCCTTTGTATCTTAGTCACTGTTTCTTTGGAGGTGCAGAAGCTCTTTAGTTTCATGTAGTTGCTCAGGTTACTCTTGACTCTGCACTCAGGAATTACTCCTGACAGTGCTCAGGGAACCATAAGGGATGTTGGGGTTGAACTCAGGTGGGCCCAATGCAAGGCAAAAGCCATACCCACTGTACTATTGCTCTAGCCAAAGAGTTTTAAATTACAGTTTGGATAAATTTAGAAATCATAAGAGGGTTGAATGGGGTTTCTAGCATTAATAGTGAAGACTATTCCCTCGACCTTCCATGGTTAGTCACCCAGTCTGCCATGGCCTCAAATTTCCACATATAGGAAAATGTTTTGCGTGGGAGACAACTGCTTTACTTATTTACCGTGGCCACACACTTCCTGTGCCTAGTGGAAAATGACACTTATCGTAGGTTGAGGAGAGTCATGCATAGGATCCAGCACTATTTCATGCTCTTTAGTGCTAGTTAGCTTAGATCCCTGGGATCCCAGGGAATCTCAAGGATCAACTGTCTCCCGGGGATAATGTGCAAGTGAAGGGGAAGAAAAGTCAGTCTCTTTACTTGCTTACTTTTTTTTTTTGCTTTTTTTGGGTCACACCCGGCAATGCTCAGGGGGTTACTCCTGGCTCTGCACTCAGGAATTACTCCTGGCGGTGCTCGGGGACCACATGGGATGCCGGGATCGAACCCGGCCAGCATGGGCTGGCCGCATGCATGGCCAATGCCCTACCCGCTGGGCTATAGCTTCAGCCCCTACTTGCTTACTTTTGACTGTCCTTGAGTTGAGTGTGCATGGAACATACCAATGCATGTAACTTCATATCTTATGAATTACAATTAGATAATTTCCCACTTCCTACATCAAGGGCGAGGAGCCACGGAGAGGTCAGTGTTATTGACAGTGTGTGATCATGTACTTTTACACATCTCAAAGCTCTTCCCTGTTGCAGACCCCAGACCAGGGGGTCATTAGGGGCAGGAAACTGTAGCTCCTCACACTGAGGAAAGCCATGGAGCCATCTGGGCCTGCGCCTGCCCTGCCTGCACAGGGTTGTGAGCTCAAATCTCGTTGTGGTTGTGTTCCTTAGAGGGTCAGTGGACTCTGCAAAACCTTTTCTCTGGCCTTAGCATTGCAACAGCATAATGATGCCGAGTCTCCGGGACTCACCATCTCTCCCCTGCTCCAAGCCTGCTGCTGTCTGCGCTGGAAAAGCTAAGGCAGGCGCCCTGGGCACTGGGTCTGCACTTTCTCCCCAGAAGCCAGCATCAGAAGGCAGCTCTCACTAGCAAATAGCTCCTTTCAGACAGGCTGACCTACCGAGAGGTCTCTTCCGGTGCTTGAAACCTCATCTATGACTTTTTAATGGAGCAGTTTTTTTCTTTTTGATGGAGCATTTGTTACTTGCTTGAAAGATTAACTGTTAGACTTGGAGCTCTTAAAATTTGCCAAGTAGCATGTGAAACTGCATTCTTTCTTTAAAATTTATTCCATTTAGGCACCATGATTTAATATCCTGTTAATAATGATTTTCAGGCTTACAGTTTTCCAACTCCAAACCCACCACCAGAATCAGTATTCAGCTACCAATATCTGGGTCTCCTGCAACCCCACCCTGCCTCCTTATCAGATAATTAAAAAATATTCAGCTATTAAAGTGTCCTAGTCCCCTGGCCGATGTCCTTAGGTTGCCTGCAGTCTGCCCATCCCCACCCGCTACACACCCCCTAGCTCCCCTCCATCCTCGGCCTTCTCAGTTCTGTAATTGAGGGCCGGGTGTTGGCAGCTCCTTGATCCCATTCCCTTCTCCTGTGCTCTGAGTAGCACATTGGTGAGGTCATCCAGCGTTTCTTCTTCTCCCTCTCATGACTTCACCCGACAGGATACTCTCAGACCATACAAGTTGCAGCAAAATGCATGATTTCTTCTCGTCTTTCCTTTCTCTTGTTTCTTTGATTTTGATTGAAGCCCCAGCATTTACAGAGATGTCCGTGAAAGTCTATCAGGAAGGACGCTGCTCCAGCATCAAGGCCATCTCCAGGGTCAACTTTCCTCCACCAACCTTCCCAGGCTTCCTCTCAGCCCAGTCTGCCTCCATGGCAGGCCCGTTTTAGGCTTCTTTATTCTTCATTGAACAATTGCGCTGTGAAAATTCAGTCTTTGTATTTTTAAATTAATATTTTTATTATACCACCATGATAAATACAGTTACAAAGATGTTCATATTTGGGTTACAGTCTTATAGTGTTCCAGCACCCATCCCTCCACCAGTGTCCATTTCCCAATTGGGAATGTCCCCAATTCCCTCCCCCTCCTCTAGCCTGCAACTATGGCAGGTTTATTACCTCTCTCTCTCTCTCTCTCTCTCTCTCTTTCTCTCTTTCTTCCCTTACACATTGTGGATTGCAATACATACATTTAGAGGTTATCATGTGTATCTTTTGCCTATATTTAATGCTCAGTTTTAGGTTGGTATTAGCACTTTCGACAATTATTAGCACTCTGTTTCCTTCTCTGTCTTACCTAACCTCTGACTCCCACATATTTGTGTAATTTTCACCTTTGACAAGACCTCCTGATCCATGTTTCACCTGACCTTAGATAATGGTATCATAATATGTATATATATATATATATAATATATGTCATGCAAATAAATACAGTCATTCTATATCTGCCCTTTTCTTTCTGGCTAATTTCACTCAACATGATCCTCTCCATTTATAGGTAAACTCCACAACTTCATTTTTCCTAACAGCTGCATAGTATTCCATTGTGTAGATGTACCACAGTTTCTTTATCCAGTCCATCAGTCAGTCTTTGTATTTTTTTTGATTTTGGGGCCACACCTGACTGTGCTCAGGGTTTACTCCTGACTGGTGGTCCATGCCAGGGATTGAGCATGGGTCAGTTACCTGCAAAGCAAGCCCCTGACCTCTGGCCTCGAAACTACATTCACCTCAGAATTTTTCTCCCTCCCTGGTTAGGCTTGTTAAAATGTATTTATGAAAAGTGTGATAAAGGTAGCAAGAAATAGATGACAGGGCTGAATATAGGTTTTATATCTCATACATATTAGATTTGTGAAAAAATGATATTTTAAAAACAAATTTTTTAGGCATCCTTGGGATCCGACTGGATCCCACAGGATATCAAAAGATCACGTGGCCACCCACCTACAAGATGGTCAGACTTCTTCGTCAAGACCCTGAACGAACAGTATGAGGCTCTTCATATTTCTGAAGCAACCAGATGCCCTTGGGCTACACTGGCACATGATAGGGTCAAATGAAAATGTTACTGGTGCCTGCTCGAGCAAATCGATGAATAACGGGATGTCAAGTGTCAAATTTTTAAGCTTCTTGTTATTTTGAACCTATCATAGATTAAGGATGAATGAAGGTACCACCCAGGGGCTTACAGAAAAAAATGCTATACAGGATCTCCACATACTCCAGAATCATATGAGATCCTTTGAAACAAATGACATACATTCTAGAAATACCTGAAAATGTGTTTTTCTTTCTGACTTAAATAAGAAAATTTACAGTCATTGTAATTTAGCTATTGGTTTGTGATAGTTTTGCCATCACAATAAATATCTTATTACTAAAATAAACATTATTAATAAGAACATTTATTAATAGTTCTTCAATCTGAGAATTCTTTTCGTTACTCGTATAGCTCCTTGTAATATGAATGTTTAACTTTTGACCTATAGATTTACCTTGTTACAAATTTATTAAAATTTTAATAATATCTAGTAAAATAAATTTACTACCTTCCTTTAAAAGAGATTTTCTTCTAAGGTTTACTGTGTTCAATAAAACAATTTCACAAGCTAAACACGTATTTTGTTATGCCAAAATTCTCCTCCTTGACAATCTAAAAGATTCATTCCTAAAATATTTGGAGATAATTGTATGCTATAGGGTTGTATTTCTCTCCGGCCCTTAATCAGCTCTACACCCTCCTTACTTTTCTGAGGCCTGACTCCTTATCAGGAATGAAGACTTACAGAAAATGCAGGGTTCAGCTCATTGGGTCATACGCGTTTTATGATTCCGATTTGATCTCTTGTTCCATATAGTGTCTATGATCATCACGTTCCCTGAAATATGTTCATTAAAATCAGTGTCTCCTAATTTTGCAAATAGAGACAAAAAGGATCTGAATTATCATATGAAAGAGATTTCATATGTGGGGTGAGTGTGTTTATGTAACACACATCAATCCACAGATGTCATGCATATTTGAATGGGTTTTAGTGTAGTCGGAGTTGTATATCCATCATCACTAATTTTAGGGTGTTTCCAACACTATAAACACACATTTCATGCCACTATACAGCCCAGATTTGCTCCTTCCCCTGAGTCAGGCATTCGATAATTGCTGCCTAATGATGATCCTTTCTGGGTGTCCCAGAAATCATGGATGTTTTCTAGTGAACAGATTTCTTCATGTTGCATAAATTGGACTTCAGCACTGTTCTCACTATACCATGTGGGATTATGTCATTCCTTTCATTCCCAGATATATTGTAGGTCTACTTCACAGTTTGCTTATCCACTTAGCATTTGATGGACATTTGCACCAGTTCCACTTGGCTACTATGAATAATGATGCTGTGAACTCTCATCCTTACTTTTTTTTTACGGGGGGGGGCAAGCCACACCTGCTTGTACTCAGGGCTTACCCTGAACTCAGAAATCCCTCCAGGTAGACTTGGGAACCAGAGGGGGTACCAGGGATCACACCTGGACTGGCCACTTAGGAGGCAAATTCCTTCCCACTGTACTATCACTCCAATCCCTCCCAATCACTCCAATCCCTCCCACACGTTTTGTGTGAGTACATGCTCTCATTTCTCTTGTACAATACTTGGGGTGGGATTATGTAAGTAATTCTGTGTTTCACATTTTGTAAAGCTGCCACACCTCTTCCCCTGTTGTCGGGAACGCCGCCGGGGTCGGGGTCCCGACAGTGTCAGGACAGAGGTTCTCTTCTACCTCCGAGGGCGCGGGAGAACAGATGAAAACTCACGAGTCCGGTGCAGTTCCAAAAAGGCTTTTAATAGTACCAAAGCTCTTCCAAAGCATTCCAATATAATGAACAAACTCTAGCTCTAGTCTAAACTTAGACCATACAAAAGAGCCTAAGTCTCCTACCAAAAGAGAGGATCTCATCCGAGCTGAGTCCTACCCAGAAGGAGCAAAAGGCCAAAGAGCAAAAGGCCAAAAGCCAAAAGCCAAAAGCCTCAGGAGCCAAAAAGCTGAAGGTTGAGGAACCAAAAGGCAAAAGATAAAAGTGAAGCGTGAAGGTGAAGGGGCCTCAAGTCAGCCCCTTATATACACCAAAGTAATTCAATCGGAGGGGCATGTCAACAAAGAACTCTAAACAGAGTGTAGTGCCACACCTTATTGCAGGTATAAACAAAGGTTATGCCAAGGACTAAGGAGATTATCTCTTATGTAAAACACTGGAGAGAGAGAGAGGGCTGATATAAAGTAATACATCTTAACTTCATGAGCTTCATGTAATCTAGATGGTACCCACAAGGTCCTTATTATTATCTGCACCAGGGTGATTCTGAGTATCTTGTTCTCGTGTACTGAAAGGGTCACACTCGCCTGCTTAGAGCAAACTAGTATGATCCTTCCTATAGACTTCCTATAGTCTCAGCGTAGCCAGGGTTGTAGTCTCCTGGTAAATTCTAACTGTCCCATGCTGGGTGCAGTGGGTATAAGGAGGAGCTGTGCCCAATCTAGAAAACATAAAAGTCTTAGTAGATGTATAAGTCAGAAGTTATTCAATCAAGGTGACTTCTGTAAGTGCCACACCCTCTAGCAGTGTTTACATAGAAGAGAGGTCTCATTAGAATGAACCTTGACTTAAGTAGATTAAGCTGGGAGTGGGCAAAACAACAAAACTCCCAGAATAGCTAAACCTGTCCTCCAACACCCTGTAGCCCGCCACACCTCTTTGTAACCCAAACGAAACTGTGATCATTTCCTCATGTTCTTGCCAACACTTGTATTTGCTGCGTAGTTTATAAATCCTGTCATCCTAGGGGTGGAAAGGGGCAACACGTTAATAGCTGTGATTCGCATTTCCCTTTTGGCATGTGATGAGAATTTTTTTTCATGCTGCTGAGCTACTTATGCATTTTCGGAAAAAAAAAAGTTTCTTAAGTTCTTCCTCATTTTAAAAGTTGGTTGTCTGTATTTTAAAATTATCTTTAAGAATGTAGGCACTGTGGTTTACAGAGTTGTTGGCAATAGAATTTCAAGCATCCTCTCACTGACCGCATTGCCCCTGCCTGCTTCCCTCTACCCTCACACTCTCTTCTTAGCAGACTTTTTTTTTGTTTTAATTTCATTTTTTGGGCCACACCTGGCAGTACTCATGTCTTAATCCTAGCTCTGTTCTCAGGAATAACTCCTGGAGGTGCTCAGAGACCAAACCCAAGTTGGCTGCATGCAAGGCAAGTGCTCTACCTGCTTACTATCTCTCTGGTCCTAACAGACCCATTTTTTTAAGTATTGTGGTTTGGGTCCAATGCTTCCGTTTGTGCAGACTCTAGAGATTGTCATGCACACAGACACCTCACCTTTCTCTCCTTGGCACCCAGGATTCTGACCCTTGGCTCTGGGTTAACTCTCCGACCACCTCCTTTTGCTTCCCACCTCCATTTCTCTCACCATGGGATTTCCCAAATTCGATACTTTCCATCCTCTCCCTCATGTTTTATTGTACACCACAGACTAGTGGAAACATTGAGTCTTTGTCCTTTGTCTTTGTTCTAATTTCACATAACATGAGTTCCTCCAGTTCCATTCGAGTTGCAGCAAGCTGTCTGATTTCATCATTCATTGTGACTGCATAGTATTCCATTGTGATCACATCCCATAGTTTCATTATTCCCACAGAGTGAAATGGCAACTCATTTCTTTGGATTAACAATATTTCTGAGTGTCAGTGGACTGAACTCTCATAAAAAGGCCTGGGATGACTGGATGGATCAGGAAGAAAAACACAACTTTCTGTGGCTTAGAGGAAACGGACTTGAATTTGTGAAATAAAGACAGGCTCAGAGTAAAAGGATGAAAAACAATTATACAAGTTAGTTGTAAAGAATTGGTATTCATTTTTCTTTAAAACATTAGTAGAACTCAAAAGTGAGTAATTTGGTTTGGGAATTCTCTTTGGGTGATGTTTTTTATTTTAATTATAAGTATGCTTGTTATAGACATCTTATGTTTTTATCCATTAAAATGATTTCAGTAGTTTGTGACTTTCTATAAATTTGCTTCATCTACAAATCAAATTTATGCTTATGTGATCTGGTGCCCTACTGTCCTCTCTGTCTTCAGGACTAATGCCTCATTTCTCATTTTGCTCATTTGAAACTCTCTTTTCCAATTATCAAGGGTTGCTATTATTTTAAACTAATACACTTAATGGAATATTGTCCCATTTTAGTCATGGCTCATAATGGTTTTGTGTGTGTCTGTGAATACAGCCATTAAAATAATACTGGGAACCAGAGAGACAATATGGAGTTTAAGGCATTGGCCTTGCATGTGGCTGACCCTGGTTTGACGATGCACATGGTTCCCCTGAGCACTACCAGTAGTAACCCAGAGCACAGAGCAGAAGCCATCCCGGGGCCTCCCTCACCTCTGCCTAATAACACAAAAATGTGCAAACTCTGGAGATCAGATACTCTTCCCTCAAATTTGATTGTTGCTATTCTTATTGTTGCGTTCATGGTGATTTTTAATGGTGTAACCAGAAAAAATACGTACAGGTGAAAACTTTTAGTATATGACTTTCTTCTGAGTCAGCACATAGTTGAACAGAAATTCCTTATATAATCAAATCCCTTCCCCATGTCTGTCTTTGTGTGTGTAAAGGGGCCGATTTGGTGTGTATAAAGGGCATGGCTGTATGTGTATAAAGGGACTGACTATGTGTGTATAAAGGGGCTGACTGTGTGTATAAAAAGGACTGACTTGGTGTGTATTAAAGGGCTGACTTCTGTTGCTTTGGCGATTGCAATCTTGACTTAGTTTGTACTTCCTTTATCAGATTTTCATAATTTTTAGCCAGTTCATTTATCTTTGTTTCTCAAACAGCTGCAATTTTAAATGCTCATCGGTGAGTATTTTTAGTGTTGGCCACAAACATAAGCTGTGCTTATGGGTTATTCCTCTCTCTGTGCTCAGGAATTGCAGTAGGCACCCTGGGTCCCCGTAAGTGATGCCAGGATTCAAGCAGGAATTGGCCATGGGAAAAGCACCTTAGCTCTGGCACTGTCCTTCTGGTCCTGTGGTTGATTGTTTTTTGACAAATACCCTGGGGATAGGGTGTTTCTCCCTGAATGAACTCTGAGTCAGTTCACACAAAGACAGCACATAAATGAGACTTTTCAGTTAACTGCTAGGTAGGTCACATAGTAATAACAGTCTAAGGCAAGGTTTTATGGAGAGATCGAAACCCATTTTTCCACTTCTCGTGGCTGCCAGGCTACCGAGTTTAATCATTAGAGTAGTTATGGTTGGTTTCAAAGTCAGCGCAGAGCCGGGGAGCAGTGAATGGGAATAGTTAGTGCAAGTTGATGACTTCCAAAGTCTGTTTTATACACTTCAGCCCTATGACAGAATAACTCCTCCTAGGCTTATTCCAGGCATTTACCTAATATCAGGAGACCAGGAAATGTTTGTTGATCTTGAATATTTTTTGCTATTGTTGCTACTCATCAGGAGGCCAGATTTTTCTGGGTCTCCTGCCTTGGTATTTTGGAAACTTTTCTTCTTATTTGAACTAATTTAGGAATTCTGTGTTTTTATTAAAGGCATGTTATTCAACTCACATTTTCTTTCTTTTTTTTAAAGTATTTTATTATACTACTGTGAGATATACAATTACAAAGATATACAATTAAAAAGTTCATATTTGGGTTTTGGTCATACAGTGTTCCAGCACCCATCCCTCCACCAGTGCCCATCTCCCACCACCAACGTCCCCGGTTCCCTCCGCCCTCCCCCAGCCCTGCTCCATGGCAGGTTCTTTATTTCTTTCCCTTTCTCTCTCTTTCTCTTTTCCTTCCCTTCCAGACTACGGATTACAAAACATACATTAAAGGGTTGTCATGTGTATCTTTTTGCCTGTATTTAATGCTCAGTTCTAGGTTGGCATTAGTACCCTCGACAATTGTTAGCACACTGTTCCATTTTCTGTCTTACCTAGCCTCTGACTCCCACATGTTTGTGATAATTTCTACCTTTGACAAGACCTCCTGATGCATGTTTCACTTGACCTTGGATATTGGTATCATAATATGCACATATATATTTATGTCATGCAAATAAATGCAGTCATTCTGTATATGTCTCTCTCCTTCTGGCTAATTTCACTCAACATAATCTTCTCCATGTCCATCTATTTATAGGCAAATTTTATAACTTCACTTTTCCTAACAGCTGCATAGTATTCCATTGTGTAGATGTACCAAAGCTTCTTTATCCAGTCATCGATTTTCGGGCACTCTGGTTGTTTCCAGATTCTTGCTATTGTGAATAATGCTGCTATGAACATAAAAGTAGGGATGGTCAACTCACATTTTTATGTGACTGATATAAATCATCATTTATTTGGTTTTGTGTTGTTGGTGGGACTACATTCAGCATTGATGAAGTAGCACATGGTAACAAATACATTATAGTTTAATGTTACTTTTCTTCAATACATTCACTGTAACACTTTATGTTTCTATGTTCCATCTATATCTAAATTTTGTCTTTTCTCTGAGGGATGCTTTTTCCTTTAAATATTATTAATTAATTTTTATTGACATTTTAGTGTGGACCCCAAACCAAACCCCCTTGAAATGATCCTCCTCTGTAAATTCACTTGTAATTTAACAGATTAGGGAGTATTTGGGTTCTTTTGGTCTAGTTTGCTCTAGGCATTTTCTGATGTGGTTTATCCTAGTGACCCTATTTTATGTTGGATTCACTTCCTGCTAACTTCTGTGACAACACAACTCATCCACACTTCTGTTGCCTGTTAGTTTGAGTAAACTCCTATCTGGTAAATCATTTCATCAATATTTAGACGCAAATAAAATTTGGTAGTGTGGGAGCTAGGAGGCCTGGGGCACGCTTAACTTACCACGGGACCCCCGCTCCCTCTGCTCTGCCCAGCAACCCCGGTGAGTTAGGTCCACCCCTAACTCAGCTGTGTCTGATTTTCAGTGCGGACCATCTTACCCCTAGCCTGAAGCCTGGGAAAGTGCACAAAGGGATCTTGACCCTCCACGGGTCTCACATCCCAAACTTCAAAACCAGGCCGATGCTAGTGCATTGGCGGAAGTACTTAGTGTGTATCCTGTATAGACGAAGCAGTGGACGTAGGCCTCAACGGGAAGTACTTAGGGTATATCCTGTATAGATGCACCAGTGGGCGTGAGGCTTCAACGGGAAGTACTTAGGGTATATCTCGTGTAGATGCAATGGTAGACATAGGCCTCAACGTTCCTTACCTCCCACATAATTGCAAAAATTTGGTAGTGTGAATGGGCAAAATGTTTGAAACTTATTCTTACTGTATTTCTCTGAGTTAATTTCTATGTAGAATCACATAAATTATATGTATTCGGTGGTTGTGTACTTTAGAATTAAGTCAAATACTGCCTGGTCTATATGAGATTCTACTTTCAAAAGTAACTTCTTGGCTTTTTATCCATACCCCCCACACACACACACACACCATTAGTATTTTTTCCATTTCTCAGTTCTCAATCCCTGGAGAACATTGTCCCATTAAACATGAAGTTTCCTCTTTCTTCCCTCGGTCGTATTATGTCAATATGACTTTTATCCACCAGAGCTTATTATTTTCTGAACAATTAACTTATCCTTTGAAATATGTCTATCTAACCTATGTAGTGTTTTAAAATATCTAAGACTTTTTTCTCGATCTTGTTTTCTTCAAGTATTCAATAGACATTTGTTGCAGGACTCCTAAGGGCCGCTGCATCTGCTCTGGATTGCCTCCCGCAGATCACTCCGTAGATAAGGGGGTAGTCTAAATGTGGCAGTTTATCCGACCATGTATGCTGTACTAGCTGGTATAAATATTCTCCCATGCTATCACAATCATCGCGGGACTAGCTAGATCTTACCAGCATATTAGCCTGGCCACGTAAGGACACCTAAGTAATTAGATCAGAGAGAAATGCTGTTTGCTTCCAAACAAACAAGCATGGCTCCCTGATAAAATATAAAACTACAATGAAGTAGAGGAGACTTGTGAAGGCTTGGAGAAATATTTAACTGGCATTGGTGTTGATCTTTGGTACAGTGACATGCCATCTCAGAAACCCCCTTCTCTACATTTCAAAGGCATTCCGGCTCAAAACATTAGCACAGTAAAGGCCCTAGGTGAGATGCAGGGAGGGACTACCTAAGGGCATTGGACCCTCCCTGCTTTCCATAACAATGGGAGGAAGGTCTGAGTTGCTGGGGGGTATAAACTAGCCGGTTCCTCTCCCGGGCTTCTTCTTCCCGGTGGAATCTCGCCTTTGTGGCGTTTTTTCCCCTTGGAAGTTATACACGTGGTGGTCGCCATCTTGGCATACACGTGGCTGGGGTTCTAGCCTGGAATCCTAAGCATCGGGTTTTTCCTTTTGCTGATTTGTATGCCTGAACCTGTGATAAGTAAAGTCTTTTAAAACCTCATCGGATCCCTGAGTGTTCATCCATTCCTCGCCGGCTCGGAGGTAGAAGGGAACTTCGCTTCCCGGCACTGTCGGGGACCCGCGGAGCGCCCGACAGACATTGAATTCTAATTTTTAATATACAAAATCTAAAAAATAACCAATCATTAAAATTGCCATATCTTTTTAATAAGAAAGTTAGACTCTTAGAGAGAAAATTCTTTTTTTTTTTTTTCTTTTGGGTCACACCCGGCAATGCTCAGGGGTTACTCCTGGCTCTGCACTCAGGAATTACTCCTGGCGGTGCTTGGGGGACCATATGGGATGCCGGGGATCGAACCCGGGCCAGCACAGGCCAGCCGCGTGCAAGGCAAATGCCCTACCCGCTGGGCTATCACTCCGCCCTGAGAAAATTCTTATAACCTTGGATTTGACAATTAAAAATATAACAGCAAAAGTATGCATAATCAGCAAAATAACAGATAAATTAGACTTCTCAAAGTTTTATAAAAATTATATTTTAAGGATCTTATGAAATGGTCTGAAGTGGAGTGATGTGGATACTTCGGTGATTGGTTGTGTTGAGACTACAGAAACTTTAAAAAGGCATAAAATTATACCAAAAAATATATGTTGGATAGTAAAAGTTTTATTTGAAATGAGCAGGAACTACTACAACTCAAAATATTTAAAATATAAAGTTAAAAAGGAAATATAAGATAATCTGTTAATTAGAAAATAAAAAGATATCTGTTATAAATCACACTTAATAACTATATTTTTTATTGTTATTTGCAATATTTGGTTGGGGGTAATATCTAGAAGTGCTTGAGTCACTCCTGGCTCTGTGGTAAAGAATCACTCTGTGTTCAAGGATCCCGTAGCTCTCAGAGGGCCATATGTGGGGGCTGGGCATTAAAGCAGGGTCATCCACATATAAGGCAAGCACTTTAACTCTGAGATATCTCTCTGGCCCCTGCATTTAGGGCATGCTTTTTATGTACTGATATTTTTAACATTTGAAATGAACATTTTACTGGGTGTCTTGCATTTTATCTGGTAAATCTACTAATATCATGCTTTCAAGACAAGAAAAATGTTAATTCCACTAGGGGTCATATGTTTTTAAGAAACCCGTTTCTCATGCCAAAAACAACTATATCTGAAGACTGACCTATGAACTTCCCACTACTAACTTTTAAACAGGTTTCTTTTTTTAATTTTTTTTTCTGCTTTTTTGGGTCACACCTGGCAATGCTCAGGGTTACTCCTGGCTCTGCGCTCAGGAATTACTTCTGGCCATGCTCAGGGGACCCCATGGGATGCCGGGGATCAAACCTGGGTTGGCCACATGCAAGGCAAACGCTTACTTGCTGAACTGTCACTCCGGCCCTTAAACAGGTTTAAAAAAATAAGTTTTATGTCATTAGAACAAATCTTAAGATTTTTCAACGGCTAAATAAAAAATCATTCAAATCAAGAAGTTGGGGCCAGAAAGCTAACAGAGCGAGTAGGGTGTTTGCCATGTTGGAGGCCGACCCCATTTGATTCCCACACCCAATGGCCGCCAGCTGATCTCAGGGGTGCAGATCCAGAAGTAAACACTGAGCACTGCCAGGTGTCGCCAAAGCCCAAAACAAAACAATAAACATAAAAGAGGAACATTGAGATCTCGTACTTATATGCAGGGGATTAAAATGAAAGCACAGCAAAAGATGAAAGCATCCCTCGCCTTTGGATTGGACTGAAGTTCCTTTGAACCATAGCAACATATTTCTCTTCTGAAAATACTAAACCATAGCCATGTTAATAGGATTCCATTGTTCTTAGAAAAAAAGCTTTCATCACAAAACTCAGGAGCTATTTGCATGTCTATTTTGAAACAGCGTCCCCACCATAGATTTGTCTTCTTAGAGTCATAAAATAGGGCATCATAGCTCATATCATGTACTCTAAACATGTACGGCCTAAAGCATGATTTTACAGCTGAATTTTAAACCCGGGTGAAATAGGGTTTCTAATGGAAATGCTGACAGACTGCTAGCGGCAGGGATACCAGCAGGCACCATTATAATAAATGGGTCTGAGAGAGACATGATACAGGCCCACAGGTAATTAATGGCAGGAGTCAAATAAAATATAGGCACACGGTCCCACTGAGAGCGTGACGCAAGGGAAGAAAATTGCAATAAAACACAAAGAACGTCTTTAGCAAAGAACTGTAAGGGAAGGCTTGTAAAATAAATCATGAACCATAGCTATAAGCACTGGTTGCATATTCCTTTATAATTAGGATTTTTAAAAACACACTATAAAAATCATTTTTGGCTAAGCAAAATTACACTGTGTAATGGATTGAGAAGTCAATGAAATATAAACTGTACTGCTCATGCTGCTACTAATAGCCAGGGCTTTTGAGTTGGAAAGTCTCGCTGAAAGAAGTCCAAGATTATGACTCTGTCTTGAAAAAAAAATCGACTGTAAAATATATTCTTAGAACACAGAAAGCTATGACTGTTTTTTTTCTCCTGCACTCAATGTCTTGGTTCAGTTTCTCTGTTGCAATTTTTATCTAACTTTGGAGTCCAAAATGGTTGTCAGAGTTTTGGACCATGTTCGTCGTCCTTGGCCTTTGAAATCTATAATAAATTTTGGCTCATTCTTTCTTGGTTTGAAAGTCGCTGCCATCAATGGACTGGAGTCAACTTTCCTTCTGTCCCTGCATTTGACTTGAACTTTGCCATTGTCTTCTAGGGAAGACTTGGTGTTTGTAAGTGCATAGTTAATCCTGTCTAGAGCAGAATTTGTAGATGGAGACCAGTGTGTGATGAGCCGATGTAGTCTGAGTATGTAGCAGAGGGACCCTAAAAAAAAGAAACAAAGTATGAGAAAAGAGAATTACTGTGACAGGTGGTTGACCTAAAAACTTTGCGAGTTCCATCAACTCTCCATCTTGTTTCCTGGCTTCAGGGTGGCAATAAATTTGTCCTGTATACTAAATGGGACCGCTGAGTCCGTGCACTGTCTTCCCAAGGTCACACAGCCCAGAAACTGGAGCCACAATGATAAATATCAACCATTTCTCTTTCTAAAGTTTTTCCATTTTAATATATTGCCCTTGTAATTTCAGAAAGGAGCAAATATTTTTTTCTGAGTTATATGTATTCTCAGCTGGTTTACAAGCATAAATTTGGTCTGAATAATTCAGATAAAATGGCTTCTGTTAGGAATCTACGTGGGTATTGACTGATGGTTTTCTGTACATAAAAGAATCATCAATAAAGGCCAGCTGGCATTTTTTTTTCTCATTGAATACTTAGTAGAATAAAAATATCACCTAATCAAGTGACTTTTATGACCTTTTGCTAGTGAAGTTTGTAAAAAGGCTTAAGCACTGTTAAGTTTTGAAATGGGTAATTTTTTCTTTCAGTCTTTCTTTCCTGTTTGACCTATGGGAGCTGTCACCTTGATAATTTCTGTGTCAGAGAATCTGAGATGAAGAAAGAATAGAATAACATGAAAAATTCATCAATCCTTTATTTGTGATGATGAGAAATATGTTTGTGAAATTTATGGAAATGTATTTCATTTATATTTTGGGGTTGAGTGATATTATCTCTGTTCAATCTCTGTTTAGTGGAATGCTAATTTTATCATTGGGAGGTGGCGACAACGAAATTGTTTTTAGGTTGTGCATTTTATGAGTGCAGGGCACGTGCTCCTGGAACTTACATAGTGTTATCTTGAAATGTTACTTCAATAAAGAAAAACTGAAATGGAAATTATGGTATATCTATATTCTTAGTTCCATTTTAATTGTATTTCTCATCATCTTTGAAAACAAGGAAACTCCTTTCAGATTAAAATGAAATGGATTCAGGACCTAGAGAGATAGCGTTGGAGATGAGAGGATTTATAATAACTGGGTATCTTGCACTTATTTTAATTGCCACCGAGTGGGGGCTACAGGAGTCCGTAAAGGCTACTGGAGAGGAATCACACTGAAGGCCAAAGGACTTTGCTTTTATGGAAAGAGGAACTGTAGTCCACATCCTCAGAGAAGATCCCAATAATCTGTTCTCCCACCCACAGTTGAAGAAAAGGAACAACTTCTTGGAGAATTTATAGCACTGCCAACCTAAGTGAGCCCAGATACTTCCAGCCAGTGATCAGTTGTGAGTGTCTCTGATAGATTTTAAAATACTTACCCTACAGCCAGAGAGCCTCTAGATATCCAGGTTTCTACCTCTTCACATCTGGACATCCCTCAATCAATAAATCAAATTCTCGGCCTTATAAGATTATCAAAGCAAAGTGAATCACTTTGGTTAGTATTTAGCCATTCACTTTTGTGTTTTCATTAAGATGTACAAAATCAAGGGAAATATTAACAATTATGTTACTTGTGCCTGATTAGATTTTTTTGTGTGTGGCATGTCTACATTCCTATATTTAAATGAGTGGTTGACAATATATTAGAACTATAGAACTATTAGAACTTTAGAACTATAGATATTAATAACCGGGGTTACGAATTGATAGCACATCTTCACTCCAAATTTGGTCAGAGTATGAAGATTTGTGTTATGTTCAAGCTTATAGTCACACATCTATGGCCTGGGCTGGGTCCCCATAAGTCCACTGGGGTATATTTTCATAGGACCTGTGGGCTAACATAGTTTAGGCATATATAACTATAGCGGTTGGTATTGAATGAATTGAGACCCAGAAGGAACTTTCAAGCTATTTACAGCTTGGATTTTGTATTTTAATTTTTCACCTCAGTGCATAAGATGTTCCCTGGATAACACTCAAGACTCATCCTTCTGATATTTCGTTTTAACCTCTTTGGAAATTTTAATCTTATTTAGAAGATGAGATTCTGCACTACCACAAATGGCAACTAATCTGCTTGCCGCTGGATTGCAATGAGCACAATTCACGCTACAGATTCTGGTAATAAACTTTGTGGCTCAAGTAAAAAAATAATAGACTTCTGCCTGCTTTTTATAGTTCACTTTCTTATCTGTCTAATTGATTAGCATTTTACACATGTTGGATTAACTTCCTCGTCTTATAAAACAAAGAATAGTCAAAATGTGGGGCTGTAACAAGTTAGTGGCCATAAATATTTTTATGTGGTGCTCATGCCCAGTCTCATAAGTCAGCATTTGGGAAGTGGACAGTTTTTGGCTGGGACCTTAGTTTTTTCTGGCCTTCTACACTAGACATTCACCAGGAGTTGCTCATTTGACTGACAGCTCTGTGACTGCTGGCTGGGAACTTAGCTAGAGTACTCAGCTAGAGAGTCGATGCATCATGGCCCTAGTTGTCTAGGAACAGTGGCCTAAGGGAAATTGGCACTGCCAGGGGTGGTCTCTGGTACTGCAGTGCTTGGCCCAACCCTTCCACCCCCGGGTAGACAAAGGCTGCACAATAGTGTTGAAGAGAAAATTCATCAGATTACTTGATGCAAGCTAGAGTTAGACAACCTGGAACGACCATACACATGCAAAGATAGACTAGAAAAGCCCAAGGCAGAGACATTGTGAACCCTGATCTGTGATACTTGGGTTATGTTTGCCCACAGGATTAGTTAATTCCAATATCTCAGGTTAGATTCTCACAGACAAGCTGATTCTCCAGGACTTTATGCTGGAGGGAGGTGGGACAATCGGAATCTGTGAATGCAGTAAATTCAAACCTCCTAGAGGCTTATCAACAGATTCTTTTATTTCTTAGACTAGAAATAACCCATTGTGCCAAGTGCAAAGGGAGCCTGGATTTGATCTCGTGTCAAGTGACCGAGCATCCCCCAGACACAAACCCTGAGCATTGAGCTGGGAATAGTCCCACAGCACTGGTGCATGTAGCCAGAAATAGAAAGAAACATCAACTGCCCAGTGTTTGCAGGGACGGGGTAGAAAAGGAATTCTTTCCCTGTTGGTGAGAATGTCCTCTGGTTCAGTCTCTGGAAACCAGGATGGGGACTTCTTTAAAAATACTCAGACCAGAATCTGTGTATAACTCTGCAATCCCATTTCTTGGCATTTATCCCAAGAATATATGAACATGATTCAAAAAGATTAGTGCATATCTGTTGGGACGGCAGAGCCTGGCAAGCTACCCGTGTCATATTTGACATGCCAAACACTAGTAACAATTATAGACCTCATTCCCATGACTTGATGAAATGGTTTGAGGCTCTTTATGTTCCTGGAATGGGCAGATGCCCTCGGGCTATCTCACATGTGACAGGACATATTGAGATGCTACTGGTGCCCGCTCGAGTAAATCGATGATGTACGGAAGTCAAGAGATCAAGTGATCAAGTGACTGTTTCTAAAAATACTTTTTTTAAAGATATCATTTTGGAGCATATGCTGCCTGAGCCACTGTGCTGCTTAAGCCCACGTGGCCGAAGCATGTGGGTGCCCGAGCTCTTGTCTCTTGTGTCATCTGCATCTCCCCTCTTGAGATGCGTACTCTCTCTCTCTCTCTCTCTCTCTCTCTCTCTCTCTCTCTCTCTCTCTCAGCTGGGGCTCTCTGCCCTTGGCGGAGGCCATGTTCTCCACTGAGTGCATTAATTTCTACTTTCTCCTCCTTTCCTGTTTTAAAACCTCCATAATAAAATCTGATTTACTTAAAAAATAAATAAAAGATTTCATTTTGAGATCAGTGTGGGTTCCCATGCTGTAGTAATAACTCAGAAACTCAGAGTATCCTCATCCTCCCCCCTCTGTCTCAGTGATAACATCTTTCAATAATATATACCAGAAACTAGAAATCATCACTGACATCATCTGACAATAGCATTCAGATGCAACCAGGTTTGTGAGTGTATGGAAGAATTCAATTCTGTGCAAATTTATAATGTGTATATCTTTACTTTTTGTTGCCATTATCAAAAGTGTCAAGCTGTAGTCGGACAAACTTCCCTATGCTGTTCTCCCCCAGATCCCCTTAATTTGTGCTATTAGATTTAGCACACACAAAATTGCATTTTAATGAACATAATTAATACAGGTGAAACATGGGAAAAATGAAATTGTGGAAACTGCAGACATTTTAATGAAAAATATTCCTAGATATGATTGACAGAGAATCATTTGAAATCATGCATAATTTTGTAGGTCTACAATAACAAGTAAAAAAAATGTGAAAATAGAAACTTCCTTGGGAAATGCCTATGTGAGTGCAAACTCCCTTGTGAGATGCCTGTGTGAATACACTGAAAAAATACTGTTATATACTGCTGTAGAATTGTAAGCTTGATGAACTTTTCCCAGGCCTACTTGTCTTTAATAAAAATTTGAGTTCTCCTTTTGTGCATGGTCTGAGACAGGGATCTGGTTTTATTCTTTTGCATGCGGCTCCTCAGTTTTCTTAGCACCAATAGAGATGTTCGTTCCTCCCATTTGTGCTCTTAGCTCCCTTTGTCACAGATGGACTGACCTTAAATCTGACACTTATTTCCAGGCTGTTGAGTCTAACCTCTTGACCTGAGTGCTTTTATTTCAGTACCATGCTGTTTTGATTATTATGGCTCTGTAGTATAAGAAAGGTATAAAAGATGCTTCCTGTCTATCCTCTCAGCATTGCTCTAACTATTTGCGATGTGTGTGGCTCCAGACAAACTTAGTGGTCTTCGTCCTTTGTTCCTAAAAGTGACACTGAAAGTCTGATAAGGATTACATTGAATCATTATAATGCATTGGGTGGCATGAATATTTCTAACAATTCATGAACATGGGAATTTTTCCATTTTCTGATTTCCAGTGTTGATAGTGATTTATAATTTTTCAGTGTATGAGGGCCAAGGTGGTGCATCTCAAGGTACTTGTGGGGCCATGTGGTGCCAGGAAACCAGCCTGTGCCAGGCACATGTGTGGAAGACACCATAAATGCTGTTCAACCTCCCAGCCCCTGCCGCTTTATTTTTGCAGTTTTGCAGCCTTTGAAGTATCAGCATCACACAGAAAGAGTTGTAGAACTATTGTTTACATCCTTTTCCTAAGCACTGTCGCTTCACTTGTTCACAGATTAACACTAAAACCAATCCATAAAGCATTCTCCATATCTAATTTACGAGGTTTCCTTCCTCCTACATAGCTAGAGAATGTCTTTTTTAAAACGCATTTATGGCACACACAGTATCCAAAGACTAATATCCTTGGCTAGGTTTTAAGAATTACATTACCCGATTTGGAGACTTCTCATACAGCCGTAAACTTTCTAGCCGAGGAAAATGGGATTGCTTAGTGTCATTTAGTATAAACCAGGAGAAAATTGAAGCATCAAAAATGTAAATGCCAAAATGATAAAATCACACTGATTGCATTTCGCTAGGAAAATAACCTCATTTTATGTTTCATGAGAAGCAGGGAAAATGCCATCTATACCTTTTTTTATTTATTCAACTTAGAGCTCTTTGCACCGAAAATGCTCCTTCCTTGCCTCTGGGAATGATTTATGAGTTTGTAGCATGGGAAAGTAGCTGGGAGAGCGTAACATCAGAAAAGAAGGTCTCTGGAGAGCTTCAATTTATTCTGAGAAACTCTCCTGTTTCTGCATGCAGATGAGCTAAGAGTGCTGCCACTGTCGTTAACCCCAAGTCACTTCCCTAACGCTCAGCCTGCTGCTTATTTTCAGTGATTACAGTATCAGCCTTTCAGCTCCATGGCCTCTCTTTGAGCATCAGGTCGTGTGTTGGTCTCTTAGCAAAACACAAAGATTTTGCTCCAATGAGGGAGCTCTGAGCTCGATTGTCTCCTAGCCCATTTCTCTCAGTTGCCTGAGAGCCTGAGATGGGCTTTGCCCAAGCACTGTGTGTTTCCCTGGCTGTGCCCAGTAAGTCCCTGACATATGTGCCTCAGTGCCTGTCCCCAGGCTGAGTGGCAACTCTCAGTTCCGCCTCACCTCTTTCCACACTATAAGCCATGCCAGTGTGAATGCCCATGTCCTCCAGTGCCCACAGGTCTCTGTATTGCATTGCTTTGCTGTGCCAGTGTGAATGCCCATGTCCTCCAGTGCCCACAGGTCTCTGTATTGCATCGCTTTGCTGTTTGTATGAGTCTTCCACTGCCGGTTATGAGCAATGTGGTGGGGCTGAGGGATGAGATTTCTGTTGGATGAAATGGATGCCTGTTCTCTCTGCTTCATTACAGCTGGCATTTTAATTCCTTACAGCCTTGTGTGGCTGACTGCTGGCACATCTAGATGACAGCCCAATCACGTTTCTCACCATAGCTCACCACTGTACCTGGTACTATTTTGTCATCTCTGGTTTGTAACTTGTCAGACCTTTGCTGTGAAATCCTGGGGCTATCTTGATTTCATTTCTGCTCTGTTAAATGGTATTTGTTTATTTTAATCTGAGTTCTAACCAGTGTTTCTGGGGGCCATGAGACGGGGGTGGAGCTGAAGACCTCCCTGGTTGCTTGGCACTTTGTCACCTGAGTCATCTTACCTTCATTTTCTTTTCTTTCTTTTTTGGGGGCATTTTGGGACATACCTGATGATGCTCAGGGGTTACTCTTGGCTCTGCACTTGGAAATTACTTCTGGTGGTGCTCAGGGGACCATATGGGATGCAGGGGATCAAACCCCTGGTCAGTTGCATACAAGGTAAATGCTCTCCCTGCTGTACTAGAACTCTGGCCCCTGACCCTCCATTTTCACTATTAACAGAACAGCCCGTTCTGTCACTCAGTCTGCTTTGCCCTTGTGTTTCTCAACACTTTCATGCCTTCATGCCTCAACTTCAGTGAGTCCAGTTAGCAGCATCATGAAATGGTGAGCCCCAACATTTGTCACAAGATCAATTTCCTAAGAAAATAATCCAAGATGCATAGAATGATTCACACACAGGGAAAACTACAAATGACCATTGTCTTTCATAATGGTCTTTCTGTTCTCTCCAAGGTCTCTGCCTGTGGCACCCCAGGTAGCCAGGAGGCACTTGTTAGCAATTCTATTTTGGAGATTCTTTGCAGGACCTGTTAGTATTAATGGGTTGCAATTCCTTCCATGTACACGGTTACCTTTATTTCAATCTAATAGGCTCTCGTGGGTTCTCATTCGTATTTTATTCATGTCATGTTAGTTTTGTATTGCTCTTCTAGAATGGCGACAGTTTCTGTGATTTTGTTTTCTGAGTGTAGTGGTAGAAGAGTTTCAGCAGTATTAAATCTTCAGGAGGATTTCAGGACTTTTAATTTTGGGATTGTTGAATACCAGTATTGAAAGGGTCCCCTTTTATAGGACCCCCACTGTTAGGATCTCCTTGTCCCCCTCAGTATTCAGCGCCAGGTGAGACGGGTTGGTGGAGAGGTAAAGGGCCAGGGTATTGTTGGTCCCTCTCCGTGGTATAGTGATTGTGACTGGCATCTTCAAACCCAAAGTTGGAGTCTACATTGATTTCATCAGCTGCCAATTAAACATTGGAAAAATAGTCTTCTGTTCCAAAATGGATTTCTGCATAGCCCTGGTATTCTAAAGACCCTGATAAATTAGCAACCTCCCCCTTCTGCAAATTCAGTATTGTTAGAGTTGTATTTTCCTGAAAATGCTGTATCTGATTTTGGGGGGCACATGAACTCTGGAAGTATGTAATATTGGCTCCTCCTCTCACTTTTATTCCCTATCCTGGGCCCTCATATGGTTGGTTCAACTTGTGTTAACTTTAAGAGACACTTTCAGAATTGGCAGAAAAGGCCAAAAAAGTAGGGAAAATAACCCTCTGTTTCACAAATACTTAATTCAGAAGAGAATTGACTTTGCCCTCCCCTCCAACCCGCCCCCCCCCCATTGGATTGTTCTGGATTAAAGACCAGAGGCCATTCTGAGTATGTGCATTTTGAGATGGAGTCTGTGTGTTCTAACAAATGCTAACTTGCTTCTATAGAAGCAGTAGTGTTTGTTAAAATTAGTGCTATTTTGCAACTGGCAATTACTGCCTCCTAAATTTATTATTTCTGTAATAAGTTGTTTTTGAAATGTGTCTTTAAGGTTTCATGTATTCTGTGCATTTAAAATACTTAGGAATCTGAAATAGGTCTATTTTGGCTCCTTTGCTGCAAAATTCAGGCCCCCAAATTTTAGTGCAATTTCTCCTCCAACCTAAATAGTAGGAGTAAAATGCCTAGTGCGGGCTCTGTTCCACGTAGAGAAGGTAAAGACCTCTTCAGACAGCAGAAGTGTATCCATGCTGTTTCTAGATTCATTGTGTATTCATTATTAAAACTTAGTAATTATTAATGAAGTTATAGATTTTAAATTTAATTATTATGATTTAGGTTATAGCTTACAATAGTGTTGACACCCGTGGTTTTGGTTTTTACAATGACCACATCAAAGTGCGCAGGAGCGTCCACCAATGCCCTTTTCTTATTTCTAGATCTCAGATTCACCCCAACCTGATATTGTCAGTTTTGTAAACCAGTACCTATGGTTAGTGATCAACTAAACCACCTTTGCTTTGTTTCTTACTGAAAGTTGAGTAGGATCATTCATTATTTGTCCTTCTCCCCTTGGCTTGTATCACTCAGCATGATTCCCTACAGATACATCTAAGTTGCAAGAACTAATACGGACTTTTTCTTGAAGCTGAATAACTTTCAATTGTGAATGTCTACTATGTCTTTATCCTGTCATTGGATAACTGGGTTGCTTTCATATTCTGACTGTTGTACTAAACTCAGCCATGCTGTTTAAAAGATGTTGATCTGAAAATATTTCTCACCATTAAAATGTATTAAAATGTGTATTCAACTAATTCAACAGATAGTAATAAATGAATACCATTTCATGATGGTAGCTATAACCACAATGAAACCTTTGATAGCATGTTAATATTTTAATACAAGAGGGAAATAAGCCATACCCCAGTTCAGTCACATAGAGGTAAACTAAGCACTGAACTTCCATTTGAGATCTGCAGCTATTGGAATCTCATGACTGCTGTTTGTAGCCCCTAATAAGGAGGCATAAAATTGCCAGAAAAATAGCAGTCATGATTTTTGACCTGAGAAAATTTGCAACTTGATGGATATTCCAGCCTTTTGATGTGATGCAAGCCAAATAACTCAATATATTTCCTCAAAAAGTAAAGTCACACACATAGCTGATCCTTCCTGAAATGTTGATTTTTCAGCACAGATCAAAACAGCAGTAAACAGAGGAAAAGGAAATAGCATATTTCCTATTAAAAGTAAAGGATTTGAAAGCGCTGATGCTAAGAAAATTTCATCAAATCAATCCATTTTAAACGACTTTGACTTCATAGAAGTTTGGCAGCCATTGGTTTGTGGATGATCTGACTTCCAAAGGTTGAACAGGCCCTGACACTGATTCAATTGTAGACTCTTTCTCTGCATTTCTCAAATGATGAATTAATATCCGAGTAGGGAAACATGCTTTAATCTGCATGAAATTATTGGTGTGAAAAAGGGCTTCTGTGGAATATGTCTCCAATTTCATTAAAATTTTCAGGAACCTAAAGCTAAAAATAAACTGAAAATAAACAATAGAAAATTAGTAGTGCATTAAAAGATGAAATCGATGCTTCAGTTCATTATAATTTAGTTGCTACTCATCTTATGAGCTCTTTCCTTCCCGTTAGGTGAATGTGCTAGCAGGGGGCTTTGTAATGTGGATATTTTTTGTTCATTGAGATTCCAGCAGCATGTTTGTGAGAAAAAAGAAAACCTGAAAAGTCAGTATTTGGTTTCACACTCTGGGTTACTTCCCAGCTTTCCTCCTCCATGTTAACTCTAAACTTTGCCTAGTCTATGCTCCCAGAGGCCGAGTCTCATTCGATAAATATTATTGACTTATATAGAAATTAGTCTGTTGTTTTGGTATTAAAGCCACACCCAACAGTTCTCAAGGGCAACTCCTGGCTCAGTGCTCAGTGATTATTCCTGCCCATATTGGGGTCGGGGACAAACTGGGGTTGTCCCACATGCAAGGCATGTGCCTTAATCCCTGGGCTGTCTCTCTGGTCCCTTCTACAGAGTTTGACCAGTAGAGAACCTAGTCAGAAGACTGGGAAGATGAGGGAAAGGGTAAAGGACAGCTCAAGCCCAGAGACTTCTCAGGTCACAGAGACTGCTCAGTGATCAGTCGGGTTCCAACAATGGTTTTTATGACTGACTCCTAGACTTGTTAGAAGACTGTTAAATCCCTTGAATACTCATATGTTGAGTTTCAATTTGCTTTCTGTTAGGAACCTACAGTGCTGGTTTCAGGTGGCAGTTATGGAAACTCTTCTGTGGGAAGATGCTTCACTTGCTTAATCCAAGCTTGACGTCATTAGTCATTTTTACTTTCAAAGAATGTTGAGTATTCTGTTAGGTCTGCAAGTGTTCATTCTAACTTATATTGGTAGAGGTACTGAAAAAAAACCCTAATTACTGATGTTAAATGCTGTTAAAGATAATAGCAAGTTTGACGGAGGAAAATATAAAGAGTTTTGATAAGTGCTTAAAAGATGCACAATATTTCGCAGTACTTTAATTGGTCTTAATACTGAAGATAGACTTTTCATAAAAAATTGTAATGTATTCTAAATGGATACAATCTTTAATTTGGCCCTAGAGGCCCTAAAGAATTCTCCTCAATTATCCCAAGTAATGTGACAATAGCATAATCAGTATCATAATTAAAGAGTGTCTCATCCTTGCTTTTATGCTCTGTTTTATTGTATCAAAACACAACTGCTTCTAAAAGGACTATGCAACATGATATAGTCTTTTTAAAAAAATATTTTTACAATTACAAAGTTATACAATTGAAAAGTTCATATTTGGGTTTTGGTCATACAGTGTTCCAGCACCCATCCCTCCACCAGTGCCCATCTCCCACCACCAACGTCTCCGGTTCCCTCCACCCTCCCCCAGCCCTCCTCCATGGCAGGTTGTTTATTTCTTTCCATTTCTCTCTCTTTCTCTTTTCCTTCCCCTCCAGACTATGGATTACAGAACATACATTAAAGGGTTGTCATGTATCTTTTTGCCTCTATTTAATGCTCAGTTCTAGGTTGGCGTTAGTACCCTCGACAACTGTTAGCACACTGTTCCATTTTCTGTCTTACCTAGCCTCTGACTCCCACACGTTTGTGATAATTTCCACCTTTAACAAGACCTCCTGATATATGTTTCACTTGACCTTGGATATTGGTATCATAATATGTACATATATATTTATGTTATGCAGATAAATGCAGTCATTCTGTATCTGTCTCCTTCTGTCTAATTTCGCTCAACATAATCTTCTCCATGTCTATCCATTTATAGGCAAATTTTATAACTTCATTTTTCCTAACAGCTGCATAGTTTTCCATTGTGCAGATGTACCAAAGCTTCTTTATCCAGTTATCTATTTTCGGGCACTCTGGTTACTTCCAGATTCTGGCTATTGTGAATAATGCTGCTATGAACATAAAAGTAGGGATGATGTTTCCGCTGCGTATTTTTGGTTTCCCAGAGTAGATTCCCAGGAGTGGTATGGCTGGGTGAAATGGGAGTTCAATTTCTAGTCTTTGGAGGAATGTCCATATTGTTTTCCAGAAAGGCTGTACCAGCCGGCATTCCCACCAACAATGGATGAGTGTCACCTTTTCCCCACATCCACGCCAGCATTTGTTGTTCTTGCTCTTTTGAATATGTGCCAGTCTCTGTGGTGTAAAGTGGTATCTCATTATTGTTTTGATTTGCATCTCTCTGATGATTAGTGATGATGAGCATTTTTTCATATGTTTTTTGGCCATTCGAATTTCTTCCTTGCTGAAGTTTCTGTTCATTTCTTCTCCCCATTTTTTGATGGGGTTGTTTGTTTTCTTCTTGTAAAGTTCTACCAGTGCCTGATATATCCTGAATATTAACCCCTTATCAGATGGGTATTGGGTGAATATTCTTTCCCATTCTGTGGACTGCTTTTGTATCTTAGTCACTGTTTCTTTTGAGGTGCAGAAGCTTTTTTTGTTTCATGTAGTCCCATATGTTGATCTTTTCTTCTAGTTGCTTTGTTAGTGATGTTTCACCTTTGAAGATGCCTTTAGCTTCAATGTCGTGGAGGGTTTTTCCTATATTTTCTTCAATGTACTTTATGGATTCAAGTCTGATATTGAGATCTTTAATCCATTTTGATCTGATTTTTGTGCATGGTGTTAGACACAGGTCCAAATTAATTTTTTTACATGTCGCTGCCCAGTTTTCCCAACACCACTTGTTGAAGAGGCTTTCCTTACTCCATTTTAGACTCGTTGCCCCTTTATCAAAGATTAAATAAATGATGGACTCACAGACATGAGGCAGAGCTGCTACTGGCTCTCCCTGTGACCAGCTGCTCACGAGGAGCCCGGGACGGATGGTGGGTTCTAGCCCTGGCCCACCACCCCAGCAGAGCCTCGCAACAAGCCAGACGACCCCCCACTCCATGAGGGCCTCCATTTTCCACATCCGGACTTCTCTCTTGTCAGACCTCCACCCAGCAGACCAGCCTATCAGCACCCGGCTCATCGAGTTCCACCCTGCAACAGTCTTTCTTAAATCCGGCTCAGGTATGCCAGTCCAGAGACTCGCAGACATGGAGCAGAGCTGCTACTGGCTCTCCCTGTGACCAGCTGCTCACGAGGAGCCCGGGATGGATGGTGGGTTCTAGCCCTGGCCCACAACCCCAGCAGAGCCTTGCAACAAGCCAGACGACCCCCCCCCCCACTCCATGAGGGCCTCCATTTTCCATATCCGGACTTCTCTCTCATCAGAACTCCACCCAGCAGACCAGCCTATCACAGTCCGGCAAGCGGCTGCGCGGTTCATCATTAAATGCTGGACTTAGAGATGCTTACAAGAGTATGTTGCCTGCACAGCAGAGTCTGGCAAGCTACCCGTGTTGTATTTGATATATATGCCAAATACTAGTAACAATTATAGACCTCATTCTGGAATGGATTGAGGCTCTTTATGTTCCTGGAGCAAGCAGATGCCCATGGGCTCTACTAGCATGAGACAGGACATATGAAGATGTTACTGGGGCCCGCTCGAGCAAATCGATGATGAACGGGAAGACAGTGATACAGTGACAGAAATAAATGATCATGTGTTTGAGGTTGGGTGTCAGGATACTCAATTCTATTCCATAGGTCCACAGGTCTGTTTTTATTCCAATACCATGCTGTTTTAATTACTACTGCCTTGTAGTACAGTTTGAAATTGGGAAAGGTGATGCCTCCCATCTTCTTTTTCCCGAGGATTGCTTTAGCTATTCTTGGGGGGTTTATTGTTCCATACAAATTTCAGGAGTGTTTGGTCAATTTCTTTAAAGAATGTCATGGGTATCCTTATAGGTACTGCATTGAATCTGTACAGAGCTCTAGGGAGTATTACCATTTTGACAATGTTGATTCTCCCCATCCATGAGCAGGGAATATGTTTCCATTTCCTTGTGTCCTCTTTCATCTCTTGGAGCAGTTTCTTGTAGTTTTCTTTGTACAGGTCCTTTACATACTTGGGTAAATTGATTCCTAGGTATTTGATTTTCTGTGGCACAATTGTGAATGGAATTGTTTCCTTAATATCCCTTTCTTCTCTTTCGTTATTTGTATATATGAAAGCCACCGAGTTTTGGGTGTTGATTTTGTATCCTGCCACTCTAGATATAGTCATTTTTAAGAGAGCCTTTAGGAAAAATTAGAACCACTTTAGTCTTTATGCATATTTTTCCTTTTCAAAATAAAGTAATAGAGAGACAAAAGATTTTCTAATTCAGTGAAAGTTTTGTTCTTTGCTGTATCCTCCAAGTGTATTTATTGAAAGAAATTTTATGACCATATATTGGGAAGTAAAAATCCTTCACTGGAAAATGCTCACAGTGGTATCCATTTAGGAACTATATTTGTCTATTCCCAAGTGCTAAATTCATTGGACATTTGAAGGGAATGGAATCAGGACTACTGTCTGAAATTGAAAAAAAAGAATGACTGATATACCAAATCGAAGCACCAACACTGTAATGATGAAATCTACTCTAACAATCAGTATAGTTATTAGTACTGTATCAGTCAAACCCCTTTTCTATATTATTATTAATCTGATTTTTATTTTGAAATTGCAATCTGTCCTTGAGTTCAGTGCAGATGAATCACATTATAGTCATGAATGGAGATGTCACTGGTACCCGCTTGAGCAAATCAATGAACAACGGGAAGACAAGTGACCAAGTGATCAAGTGATACTCAAGTGACCAAGTGATATTGACGTGAGCACACTCCACATTAATCTTTTGGTTATGTGGTATTTTCTCAGTGCCTATATAAGAATTTTATGTGGGGAAAGTGTTTAGTTCCAGAATGAAATTTATTTTCATTATTTGTTATCTCACTAAGTACCATAAGTATCTAAGTACCATAGTCAGTGGTACTTAGGCTTACTTCTGACTCAGTACTCAGGGACTAGTTCTGTCTGGGCTTTGGGGACTATACAGGTGCCAGTGATTGAAACCAGATTAGGGATGTGATGTGCAATGTAAGTGTCTTATCTGTGTTGTCTCTTCAGCCCAACTGCAAGAATGTCTAATATTACATGCATTTGTTTATTGCCGCTCTGGGCCTTTTATAAGGGGATCAAACTTCTCTTCTAGGAGCCAGAGTGCCTTTGTTTCATGGACTCTGTAATATATTGTTTTCATTATTCCCTAAAGCACATGTTGCAAAGTTAACCACATGCTAGGAATGTTTGTTGATGGATTTCATTGATTAATATGACTCTGTAGCATATGCTAAATGGTCTGAATTGGAGTCCTAGGGATATAGAGATGGCTATTTTGATCAAGCATTAGAAACATGGAATTTTGACCTTGAAAGAAACTATTTTCTGTTCAATACTCCAGTTTGCTAGCAAATGTTAACATATGTAATACTCATCCAACCCTGTTTTAAGCAGAATAAAAAAAGCAAAAATAAGATACAAATGAACCCATGGCCTCAATGAGTTTATAATACAGATTGAAAAATATGGCAGGTGCCTCTAAACATTTTAGATTACTCAAATTCATTTTTTTCTTCTATTTGGGAAGTGCTATCAGGGGTTGAGTAAGGCTGAGTGAATTTTTCTGGTAACATACAGTTCTAAGAAATGTGAGATCGTACCCCTGAAAGATAGGAAATCAGCATGGTATCAAGTTAAAATAATGAACGTTTCACTGCTACCATATTGAAGTTGAGAAAGCTAGAAAATTACTTCTATTTTCTCTTGTCGGTGAGAAAAGATAACTTGTTGGGACTGAATTGAGAATTGAAAGCATATATAGGGAGGTTAAGACATTATCACATTGAGGCCGAGAGTCTAAGCAATTGACAATACATTTTTTGGACTATTTTTGAAATTAAATTGGACAGTTGTCCTGTTTCCTCATGTCTGTGGGTCCTACATGTATTCTAAGCCTAATGCTATAGGCTTTGTCTATAATGGAATCGATGAAGAATGAGAAAATTATTTCTTGTTGAAGTTATCAAGGGTTGACTTAGGTGCTTCAAGTCAAGAACTAAAGCTGATATTTCAGTTAAAATCTGAAATTTATATAAAATTTGGAAAGTTGTGTTATTCATAATAATGAATATTTGTGAAATAAAGCATAAGTGTGGGCTCTTGGTTTTACGAGAGTCCATGAAAGAAAACATTATTAATGCTGAAATCTGATGGATGAGTAGAATTTTAATGAGCCAAAAAGAATGAGAAAACACAAATAATATTCTCAGCATTTCCAGTACAGATGGAAATGGGATGGGTGGGTTATGTGGAGAAAGTGTTTAGTTCCAGAATGAAATTTATTTTCATTATTTGTTATTTCACTAGACTTCAGTCATACATGTTAGTCCTGCTCATTTTCCTATAATGCTGGGAGTGTCAGAAATCTGGAGACATTGAGTGGATTATGACTCATATATGTTTATAAAAACAAATCTCTCAGAGCCCACTGCCACATCCATGGGGTGCCTAGTGTTCTTGTCATTCTCGTAATCACTTTTCATCACCACTTAAGTGTTGAGTAGCCACGTGCGAAGGAAGGCACTTGAAGGTGTAGATATTTAAAAAAGTACTTCCTATCAACCTACTCTTTTTGGTTTTTTAAATTGAATCACCATGAGATGCACAGTTACAAAGCTGCTCATGATCCGGTTTCAGTCAGACAATGGTCCATGACCCGTCCCTTTACCAGTGTTCATGCCCCATACCAGGGTCCCCAGGCAACTACTCACCCCCCAGCCTGTGCTGTCTCTATGGCAGGCACATTTCTTATCTCTCTCTCTCCTCTCTCCTCCTCTCTCACTTTCTCTCTTTCTCTCCTTTTGAACATTGTGTCTTGTAATACAGGCACTGAGGGTTATCACGTGCAGTCCTTACCTACTTTCAGTCAGTGAGAGGTTATTGCGTGTGGTCCTTTACCTACTTCTAGCATGCAGTTCTTATCCAGAGTGATCGTTTCCAGCTATCATTGTCATAGTGATGCCTTTTCTACCCCAACTGCCTTCTCCTCTAGCACTTGGGGCAGGCTTCCAACCATGGACCAATTTTCCTGGCCCCTGTTTCTATTGTGCTTGGTATCATTCTCACACTATGTTGTTTTAAGGTTCCACAAATGAGTATAATAATGCAATGATTATATGTCTGTCCCTCTCCTTCTGACTCGTTTCACTCAGCAAGATATTCTCCATATCCATCCATTTATAAGCAAAGTTCACAACTTCACTTTTCCTTAACTGGTAGAACTTTACAAGAAAAAAAAATACCCCCCACCCCATTAAACTCTAAACCCCATCAAAAAATTGTGAGAAGAAATGAACAGAAACTTCCTCAAGAAAGACATTAAAATGTCCAAAAGGCACATGATAAAATGCTCTACATCACTGTCCGGGAGATGCAAGTCAAAACAACAATAAGAAACCACCTCACACCACAGAGGCTGGCAAACATCAACCAGTGATGGCGGGATGCAGGGGAAAAGAGACTCTCTGTCACTGTTGGTGGGCACTGAAGATACTGTGGAGAGTTCAACGGATGCGATCCAACATTACTATCTATACCAGGGGAACCTCTCTCTCTGTCTCTGTCTCTCTGTATTTATCTCTCTGTCTATCTCTGTCTCTCTTTCTGTCTCTGTCTCTGTCTTTGGAGCCACATTTAGTGCTCATGGATCTGAGCTCTGGGGTCTGTCCTGGTGGTTCTCTGGAGACCATGTGCCAAACCAGGGTCAGCGGTGTGTAATACAAATATCATAACCTCTGTTCTATTAGATAAAATTTTAATAAGAGCCATCTAAGGGGACTCTGGATGTTTGCAGTATGTTAAAACACTCAAATTAACATATTTTCTCTAAACTTCTTGAATACAAATAGATCACCATCCCTCTTCAAATATATGATCTGTAGGAATTTTTTTCCATTGTACATAGCTTTGCTGAATTTTCAAAGCACAGTAGTCAGAAGACACAACTTTCCCGTCTTTTCGAAGCACATTACATAGTTACAGTCACGTTCAATGTTTTTGTGTGTTTTTGTTGAAGTAAAGTAACATACTGAACTTTAAGACAAAAATAAATATTTTAATCCACTGTTCTTTGGTTTTTCTGCATTATTATTTCATCAAAGCAACCATTTCACTCTGAAATGTGGAAGAGATATCATAAAGAAAAATGCCATCAATAATAGAGCATCTATTTTTTCATAGGAAAGAACTACAAAGCACCTAAACTCTGAGCCCAGCTCTTCACATTTGATATGCTTCTCCTAAAGGCTGTCTTCTTCCTGGAAAGGCTTTGCTGCATTCATATTCTAACCTTTTCTGAGAGAAAATCCCAAGAGCATCATAACAATTGGGTTAAATATCTAAACAAGCAGTCCACCTGCTATTTAAGTTTTACTAGGATGAACCAAATTATTATTTTGGTAGATTTTCATAAATTGCTAAACTTTGCACAAAAACGTTATATTCAGCATTGTCATTTGTGGGTATAGTAATATCACTCCCTGAAGCAATCTTACAAAATAGTTTTTCTGCTAAACTTCATAGGTTGTGGTGAACCATTATCAAAGCTGGATAATTGATTCCAGTAACATGTTGCACTGTTGCATGTCTTCTATGTTGACATCATATGTAGTAGGCGTGACTTTTCACAATCTAATTGGGAAAGATTATTTTATAAACTCTGTGATGGACCATTTTTTCGGATGTAGGTCATGTTCAATTGGAAGAAATTTTTTTGTACAAAGTGTAAGTAATTGTATAATGAATTTTAATAAGAATAAAACTTACTTGGAAAATTATTCACTCATTTAATTGATTCTCAGTTGACTGTGACACAATTTAATCTTGAACATTTTTTACGTATAATTATCACTCAATTATTCTTTTCCTATAAAATACCCTTACCAAAAACGAATCATTGAGTCAATCTGTAATTGTTTTAATTTTTAGAAAAATTTTTGGGTTACAGCAAAATTGATAAGAGGACATAGAGAACTTCCCACAACTGCTAACCCCAACTCCTGGAAAGCCATTCCTTTTATTAGTCTCCATGCTACAGGGTATATTTAGGACAATTGCTAATCTACAGAGATTTCTAATCTGATTATTATCTACAGGCCATACATTAGGGTTCACTTTTGGGTGCTGCTATATGGACAGATATTTAAAAGCATGTGGCTATAGTTTGAGTGTCATATGGAATTCCACTGTTCTGAAATTCCTCCATGGTCACCTGTTTGCAGAATTCTCTGCCCACAATTCTTGCTGATCATTATTCCACAAACCTCAAACTCAAACCTAGTAATACAGAAATTGTTATCAAAATTTATATATTTTTTCATTTGTGGGCTACACCTTGCTCTCGGGATCCTCCTGGCATGTGGCTAGGAGAACCAGGCCAGGCAGTGCCAAGAATTGGAGGTTCGCCTCCTCCATATGCAGTCCGAGCTCCGATCTTTGTGCTGTTCCCACACTTATGTGGCTGACCTCATTACAGTGACTGCTCCTTGCTCACACAATGTGTGAGTGGTCACACATAGTGGCTGAGAAATTGAAGGGGATGCTGCGCATGAATTTACCAGCTGAAACTAATCAGAATACATTTGTTTATCCTGTATTTGCTTACTATCATCTCCTTTTGCTTTTATTTATTTATTTTTGTCATAAATAAATAGCTTAGCTTACCTTCAGAAGTTCAGAGCTTGTTCCTGGTTCTGTGCTCTGGTATCATTCCTGGAGGGACCTGGAGGACCATATGGCATACCAGGGATTCAAACCTGAGTCTTTCACTTACAAGGCAGCCCCTTGTTCACTGTGCGATCCCTCAGGATTCTCAATCACGTCTCTGTTAAGCAATTTGGAATATTAAGGAGATAAGAGGAAGAGCATTCCTATGAGAAAAATTTTAAAGTGTTTTTTTGAGATTCTTTGATCAAAAGAAATATAATCAATATGAAAAATGTATCTGCAGAGAAAGATTTTGTCATCTAATGTTAAGGAAAAGTTGGTATGAGACTTTAAAATCACTTGATCACTTGAATCTCGTTATTCATCGATTTGCTCGAGCAGGCGCCAGTAACATTTCCATTGGACCCTATCATGTGCCAATGTAGCCCAATGGCATCTGGTTGATTCAGGAATATGAAGAGCCTCAAACCATTCCTTCAGGGTCTTGACAAGGAAGTCTGACCATCTTGTAGGTGGGCAGCCATGTGATCTTTTGACATCCCGTGGGATCCAGTCAGTAACAGCTCTAGTCCAGCGGTCATCTCCAAATCGCATTACATGTCCAGCCCATCTGATTTTCATTAAAATATTGGAGTATTATTGATGTTTGTCTTCTCTAAGTAAGTTCAAGTGAAATGAACACTATCAAAATGATACTGCTAGGCATTATGCCAATCTTGTTATATGTAGTATATATACAATATATATGTGTCATATGTATGTATATATTTATGTAAACATATGTACACAAATATATATTAAAAGTATGTACATATATAAATGAATATATACACTCAGGGATTTGGAATAAAAAAGAGGGTCCAGCCAGATAGTTTACGGACTAAGACACTTGCCTTGTGTGCAGTTGAGCCCAGTTAGACCCTGCACGCATAAAACCCCTGAAAAATGCCTTGGCATAAAACATGGAGTAAGCCCTGAGCCTGCCAGATGTGTTGCAAAAACATAAAACAGCAATCAAATATTTGGGTGTAATTTGATGCAGAAAAGATCTCCATCTTGATTTATCTATGTACAGGTAAAATTATAGTTTAAAATTTAATTGTCTTTTAGACTTTCACTCTCTTGGTATGAAAATGTTATTGCGTTTATCAACTCCCCTAGTTTAGTGATAATTTTAATTGAGAATTTGATTATTACTTGTATCCTTAAAATTCAAGTTTGTTTTGAGTTTTTGAGCTGCAAATATAGATTTAATTTCCCATTTAAGTAGTGTAGTTCAACATATGTTCCTGCTTATTTGAATAATACCTGTACATGTAATAAATTAAGTTAAAATATAATGGGTCTAAATATCTGTGCTTCTAATAGAGTGTAAAAGTTTTCACTTATAATCACAAACCAAAATGGTTTTATGACATATTGAAACTTGAAGTTACAGAGCTTTGATTCTATCAGAAAATGCCAACTATTTGAATATACATAAGAAACTAGAGGGTATGGATTTTTTCTGGCCAATATCAATTATACTCTGGAATTACTTGAGTAGAGGGGAGCCATGTGGATTGAAAAGGTTACAAGTTGGGCAAGATAAAGATTAAACTGTGGAAATTGAAAATAGTATCATTGTGTTGTTATAGAAATAATTCCTGCAGATGAGAGCACAAATAAATTTTGTCTGATAGGGAATATAAATCTCTGCAGGTTAAATTGTTTTGAACCAATTTTAGCATCTCACACTTTTAAAAATAATTAGTTATTTTATTTAGTTTTAATTAATTAAGCTCATTGTCAGTGTTTATTTTGGATTATTTGACAGTCAGGGTTTACTTAAACTTCAATGATTTATGTTAATATGCAAATAGGCCAATTATCTACAATATTTTCAAGTATATAAGTTATCAGGAAAAGGACAGGTTTAAATTTTAACACAAACCCATTTATTCAGCTACTTGATTTTAAACTTTACTGTAGTTAAGCTTTACTGTAGTTAAATTTTAAACTTTACTGTAGTTTTCTGGCTTTCTGCCCTGAGTTGCAAGGTCTAGAAGCATCAAAAGGCAACCACAAGGAAAGCTAGACTATGTACCACTAGGAATACATTTCTGAGATGGGAAAACCTCAAGCTCCAGATGTTTTTCACAGACTTCCAGAAAGCTGTCTTTAGTCATGATGATCCGAGCAAACATTTCTTGACCTATTCACATCACCAAAGTGCCACTTTTCCCTGGCATGTTGCACGTTTCGTATGCATGCCAGAGATTCAAACCTGAGTATGGCGTGCCAGGGATTCAAACCTGAGCCATTCACTTACAAGGCAGTGCCTTATTCTAACATACATATGCATGTTTCGTATGTATGTTAATCACGTCATAGGGTTGTCCGTGGTGTCTTCTGTTAAAAGCTGTCAGTGGCTTCTCTGAGTGTAAGAACTTAGAATTTGATGAAATCTTAATCCCTACCTTACTTTTGGGATCATTCTTCTTCAAAGTATATTTTTAAAATATGAATTATGTGATTTACCTTTGAATGTTCATATGTGATTTTATATGTATCAAATTGCTTGGTAATTCTACTCGCAAGTCACTTGATCATTTCACTTCCCGTAGATCATCGATTACTCCAGCGGGCACCAGTAACATCTCAATATTTCCTGTCACATGCGAGATAGCCCAAGGGCATCTGCCCACTCCAGGAACATAAAGAGCCTCAAACCATTCCATGAAGTCATGGGAATGAGCCCTATAATTGTTACTGGTATTTGGCATGTCAAATATGACAAGGGTAGCTTGCCAGGCTTTGCAAGTAGTTGTCCTAAATGAAATTGCAGCAGAAGATCCATGTAGGTGTTGAGGGAGATGCTTGTCTTAACATGGCTGACCTTTGATCCTTGACACCACAGTTGGTTCACTCCGTATTGCCAGGAGTGATCCAAGAGCACAGAACCAGGACTAAGCCTTTCAAAGCACTCTTGGGTGTGACCCCAGAATTTAAGAACAAACATGCAATGTGTATTTACTTCTAAATATTTGACAGAATTTTAGGGGAGATGGTCAAACATTTTGGTTTAAATTAGTATTAGATTTTGATTAGCTATATTTCTTAGGGAGAAATGATATGGTAAATACATACGGGTTGTGAAGATATTCTGAAATGAAAACTGGTTCTCATTGATTGTAATCATATGTTATAGATAGATATGCTTTTTATTCAAAATTCAAATCAGGGAAAAGTTCCTCATGTTTCAAGAAAACTTTAGAAAATAGTATCATTATTAACCAAGTAATCCGGCCCTTGGACTCATCCAATGACAAAAAAAAGCTCAATGAGATGTATTTGAGATATTTAAATTTCTTATTTCCTATCAACACATGAAATTATCGTGAATTGTTTTCCAAAGTCACTCCTTGACCTTGCTTTGTGATCTGTACATATTTAAGCTGGCAAGGACACTAGGTTACGAATTCACACTGGGTTCCTAAGGGCTCTCAGTTAGGAAGGAGACCTTCAGGCCTCTTGCAGTGGTTGGAAACAATAACAAGCTCTATATGACTGACTCCAGAAACTTATCTGTCATTCTGACATGTTAGAGGAAATCTTCTTGGAAATGTTGGTGGCAAGAACATGAAATGGACTTGTTGAGATATAGATATCCAAAAGGAGATACATTTAAAGACACCCCATTAATCAAACTGACAATGGCAAAGCCCAAACAGAGAAAAAGTACAGATGTCTTCTTAAGCCATGCCTCATTAGTTTTCTTTCTTCCCTTTCTTTCTCTGGATTTTCTCTCGGAACATTTCTTGCTCTTCAGACTCACATGGATGATTTAAAGCTTGGCAGCAGCATTACATAGAATTTTATTTCAGAAAGGTAAATATTTTGAAAAATTCAAGCTGACTTTTGGTTTTTATGTGGCATTACAGGTTTTCCAAGCTAGGGTTAAAAAAGAGCATCTATTAAAAATGGGAGGTGGGAAGGTTGCAGGGGTTTCTACCAATAAATGCAACCCAGACTGCTAAGAAATCAAATGCCTTGCAGCAGACGTCATAGCAAATGCTACTCTCCAAGCTGAGGCTAATATAAGCAAATGTAAAGTCTGCATTATGTCACTGGTAAAATACCTGTATGAACATACTAAATGACTTTTATTATGATCAGTGAATTGAACAGACATAAATCATGAAAAGTGAATACTAGGGGAACTGCTAAATATTTAAATGACATGTATAGGACACCTTGTCTTTTCTTGTAAATACTAGCAATTAAATATAGTGTTCATTTCTTTGACACTTAAACTCATGGAAAACTGGCTTTGGAGAGGACCTGGTGTAGTGTAATAGTGACATCATTGAAATTGTTTGAATTTCTGCTGCTTGAATCCAGTCAGGCTGTCATGAAGTGGTTGGCAGTACTGGGCCGCTCTCCCTCTATCTGGGAGAGTGTAGCCTCTCTACTCTCTGTCTTTTGACATTCTATAGGAGAGGGAGACTTTCCTTCCCAGGGATGGGAGCCGCAGGGAGATTGTGACTCAGTTGAAGAGCTACAGAAAACACAACAAAACGGCTGTGGAAAGAAGCCGTGATATTATTAAGTTGCCCAGAACAAGCTAAGAGGACACCATGTTCCCTATCCCTAGAGTAGACCCAGTGGCCTTGGCCTCCAGGGATCAAAGGTTTGTGGTCAGTGCTGAGCTAAGGCAGGAAGCTGAGGCAGGAGAGAGTGGTGCTAAGTGTCTGCAGACCCAGACATACACTCTTCTAAAGAGAAATAGATACACTCCTGAAGGAAATTGTAAATATTTGAGACTGCAGTCAGTCAAGGGAAAGGAGCCTAGACTTTGCAGTGTGAGTGAAAAATTGTAGAATGCTACTGAGAGATGAAAGGGTTGCATGCACGAGTCAGCTTAGATGTTTTCATACATTGGTCTCTAGGTAGGAAAGAATAAGCAGACCTGGTTAAGCTGAATCTTACCAACTCATGAAAAGAAACTAGAGTTTTTCCCAAATATTTTTTAGTCCCCTTCCTCTTCTCTTATTCTTACTCTTTCCCTTCTCCTAAGCACAGCCTAAACTTGGTTAAGCAGGATTCCAGGTTTAGAATTATGCTCTTAGAACAAGCTGAAGGTAATCTAAGATCTGGAACACATAATCCGAATCATCTTAGAAAAGACTTTCCAAACTCCAAAGCTTCTTATTCACTTGATCACTTGACATCCTGTTATTTGTTGATTTGCTCGAGCAGGCGCCAGCAACATTTCCATTTGTCCCTGTCACGTGCCAGTGTAGCCCAATGGCATCTGCTTGCTCCAGGAATCCGAAGAGTCTCAAACTGTTCACTCAGGGTCTTGATGAAGAAGTCTGGCCATCTTGTAGGCGGGTGGCCACATGATCTTAAGCTTCTTATTACTGGAACTAAATTACATTGGTTCCTGTTTTTGTATTATACTTAATACTTTTTATATCAGTCTACATAACCCAGAAAGATACCCAGGGTGTCTGAATGTTCTTGTTGGTATGATACATCCATTTCTAACTTTACCTGGGGTTCAGCAACAATTAATCACATGTATGGCCAAGAAATTCTTGAATTCCCAAAGCTAACCAAGATTATTTAAAATGATAATGTCACATGCTAAGAGGAGAAAAAGAAGTGAGTCTTCATCCCATCTAAGAATCAACACAAGAGGGGATGATACGAGATACTTTTTGGCTTAACATCCCTGTGTGGCTGCTGATGGAATTTGTTAGTGCTTCAACCCAGAGAAGAATTGATCTTTTCTGTTCCCACTGGACCTATCGTTACTGTAAATTCCTGACCCAACAGCAACTGAGTACAGTATTTTGAATATTCCTTGTGTTTTAGGGAAAACATACTTCCGGAAATAATATCAATTTGCTTTCCTATGGAAAAGCTTCCAACTCACCTTATTACATGAAATCCAAAACTGTGTTATCTGCCAGATGGACAAACTGTCAAATACTGGACACTGCTGGTTGAAATTTTAGTATTCCATTGACTCCATAATAATCATTTTCAAAATACTAATAAAGGTTTTATTCTATTGCAAGTCAATTGACAATAGGTGGGCTGTGAGCTTTATTCATATCAAAGAATCTCCATCCAATGACAGCCCTCAATGGATAGAGGGGCTGTCATTTGGAATGAGCACAAGGGAACATTCCAAATCTCCTTTAAAAATAGTAGGGGGTTGGAGTGACAGTATAGTGGGAGGGTGTTTGCCTTGCACACAGCTGACAGGTTTGATCACCAGCATCACATATGGTCCCCTGAGCACTACCAGGAGTGATCCCTAAGTGCAGAGCCAGGAGTAAGCCCCAAGCACAGCTGGGTATGAAGACCGCCGACCCCCCCCCACACACCTAAATGTTATACTACCACCATGAACTTCAGAAGAGAGTGAGTCTTGAGTGGGCAGTTTATATTTTAGAATTAGTACCCTCAGACCTTTCTACCAAATTACTCACCAGACAAATTTGACTGTGTACTTATTCTCAATGAATGTTGAAACAAATCTTAAAGCTAGAAAATAAATATTTCTCCAGAATAAAGTATATCAGGATTTAGAGTATTTGTCTCCACAAAGTTTTGGTGTTTGGTCACAAAACATGTTTGAAATAATTAGTCTTTGGCATTTACCCCTCCCCGTACTTTAACTTAGGGTGTACTCTTCCATTACCCTCAATCCACAGTTCCATGTCGGGTGGAATTCTTTCACTAGGCATCATAGAGATGGGCTATTAGAAAGAGAAACTTCTGATAGAGTCCAGAAATGTGGGTGTTTGAGCCAATACCTTTATTCTATCACCAGGTCTCATTCAATGAAAATCATTGAAGCTGGACGAGCCCCAAAATGTTTCATTGTCAATTGATTGCGTGAGATAGTTCCCCTCATATTTAATCTGAGATAGTAATGAGATAATAATGGACACCAAGAAACTGAAACAAACAAACAAACAAATAGGAAATTGAACCATACCTGCAGAAGCTCATAACTATAGCTCTGCTTCAGAAGGGTCTCATCCGTAAGCCTTCCCACCCAACGACCAAAGACTTTGTAATGTCAGCAAAAGATATGGATAGACATTTTATAGTAGTAGAAGTGTAGTTTATTTCTATATCTGAGCTACAGAATTAATAAAACTGAAAACGTTGGATCCAAGCTACAACAATGAAACTTAAAACTGTACCTGTTATGGTTGCAGGCTGTAAGGTGGGAAGGAAACTGGGGATATTGGTGGAGAAAAGTTGGCGCTGGTATTGGGGCATTTTATTCCTGAAACTCAATGAGGATTAACTTTGTAAATCATGGTGCCTTAATAAATTTAAAAATAGTAACAAAATCAAGAACTAAAATTATGGGTCAGAGTCCAGCAGGTAGGGCGTTTGTCTTGCAAGCAGCTGACCCAGGTTCAATCTCCGCCATCCGTATGGTCCCCCAAGCATGGCCAGGGGTAATTCCTGAGTGCAGAGCCAGGAATAACCCTTGACCGTTGCTGGGTGTGACACAAAAAGACAAAAATAATTAAAAGAACTAAAATTAAAATAAGTACATACTTAGTAAGTACATACTTAGTTTAATAACATATAGAGGATTTCTAAGCCACAAATAAGATGTCAAAGGAATATTCCCAGTGTAGAAATAACTTCAAAATACAGAGAGCAAATAAATTTCATGGACGAGAGGAGGGACTCCGCCCGAGAATTTATTGTGAGTAGAATTTGAAACAAGGCTAAACCAAGAGGTAAAGAGCAAAACAAATCTCTCTTATAAATGCTCAAAAAGCATTTATAAGAGATTTGTTACGCTCTTGGTTTAGCCTTGTTTCAAATTCTACTTCTCAATAAATTGCAACCAGATGCCATTGGGCTACACTGGCACGTGATAGGGTCCAATGGAAATGTTACTGGCGCCTGCTCGAGCAAATCGATGAATAACGGGATGTCAAGTGATGAAGTGATATATGCTCTTACCGGGACTTAGCAAGGCTTCACCTATACTTAAGTACCATTTAAATATAAAGCAAAGTAGGACTAGAGTAATTGTTTTGGAGAGGGAAATCAACAAATGCAGAAACATCGGGTTCATGAGGAAAAGGACATGAGAGAAACATGAAAATTATCATTATAAAAATATTGTGTAGGATCAGTGCACTAGTAGCTTGGTAGGGCACTTGTCCTGCTGGAAGTCCCCAGAACATGAAGAAACATTGGCTGCTTCAGCTATAGATGCACATCTATATTATGTTGGTCATTTTTCTCCCCCGCTGTTGCCCTCCTCCCTGAGTCTATAACCACCCACCTGTTTCCTGTTGTCCTTCCTTATGTTCATCTCCCATCTCTGCCAGGAAACTCAGCTTCTTCATGCCTCTTTGTGCTTTGTCTCTGTTCCAATTCCCCCCACTGCCCCTAATTCACTGAGCTGCTCCATGGGAGGTAGGGCTGGTTGTCAGTCATCTGACTAGTCAGAAGCACACATAAGTCTTGGAATCGGTGAGACCCCAGCTAAGGTTTTGTGTCTGCCAGAAATGACAACTGAAAATTGGGTAAGTTACTTTTCTCCCTGCGAATGAGAAAGAATTGGAGCAGATCAATAAGTAATAAAGAAACTGAAATAGTCATTGAAGTTTTCCTCTCTCAAAAGACAACTGGCTGAGTTCTGCCCAACTTTCAGGAAACAGCTGGTTTCTGTTTGCTATGAATGGAGAAATCATAAATTATTTATTGAATGAGCTAAATAATGTTCTTACGAGAATAGATCATAAAAACAGGGCTTATCACAAAATGAAATATTCCCAATATCGCAAAATTATTCACATGAACAGAATAAGAAAAATTCATAATTATTTCAAACAATAGCACAGAACTGCCAGGTATGACTCCCAAACCCAAACGCAAGTAAACATTTGCATTGCTTCAGTGCTTCATACAAAGTTATTGCTTTTAGAGATCAGTCTGAATAATTCTACTAATTACCCAGGTCAGTTCATAGAGCCCCCGGCTGTGAATTTCCCTGTCCTGTGGAAGGTCACCGTCTTCTGTCACCTAATGAGTTGGCTGTCAGTGGGAACTGGGAATCACAGCTGCCCACCCTGTTCTTAGCTGCACCTCTCAGAGGTCACGTGGTCTATAAAGGGAAGGATGCGGTCAGAGAGCACATACTCTCCTGTGTGTTGTCTGTATATTCTTGTGCCTTGGTGTTTTTATATATGCCTTAAACTTTATTTTTCTGTGGAAGCAACATTGGATTATAACTCTGTATAGGCTTCAGATGGACAGCATTTTAAATTAGAGACTCCCATCACCTCCTTTTCAGAAAAAACAAGTTGGCTTACCAGCTCCTTTTCAAAAAAATAAAATGAGCTTCTCTCTGAAATCGACCTTCTTTAAGTGGACAGACACTAAGCAGCCCCTTATTGTATCAGGAGCTAGTCCTGTCCCCTACTGGACATCTCAGCACCCCACCCTTCGCCAAAACTGTGACTGACTGACTTACCCCCTTTTTCCTTCCGTTCTGGAGACTACTAATATAGCCCTGGAGTATAAGAGCTTATTTTCATTTTACTTAGGTTATTAGATTCTTTATGTACCACCTGTGTAATGTCTTCTTTCAGCTAACGGTCTCTATTTCCATCATGCATGGTGTTGTAAGGTGAGATTTCATTCATTTAAAAATTGTTGTGGAGGGCAGAGAGACAGCACAGCGAGGAGGGCATTTGCCTTGCATGAAGCTGACCTGTGTTCTAGCCCCATCATCCTATATGGTCCCCCAGCACAACTAGAAGTAACACCTGAGCATCACTGGGTGTGACCTCCCAAAATTGGTGAAGGGGGTAACTTCAGTGTTGCTGCAACCTGCCATTTTGGGGGCGTCACCAGGACCATACTTAGCAATACTGATGGTGGTGGGGATGCTGGTAGAGGTACTTAGGGTTGAACCCAAGGCTCATATGTCCAAGGCATGCACTCGACCACCGAAGCCACTTTCCTGTTATCAGAGGAGTATCCCATTCATGAGACACAGACCACAGTTTCTCTCTCTAGTTTCCCATCATTGGGCATGTTGGCTTTTGTCTTAGCTCTTGTGAATAATTCTGTAGTGAACACGGAGGCACGCCTATCTTTTAATGAGTGTTTTCATACTCTTTGGATAAGTGCCAAAAATCAACATTGCTGCAAAACAGGGTCTATCATTATTTGGCCTGTTGAGGCACCTTCTCTGTTTGCCTCCATGGTTTCCCCAGTGATTATTCCCACCACCAGTGCCTTGGGTCCTTTCGTCTCCACTGCCTCCCTGAAATTTAATTACTGTCTTAAAATTGTATTAGTAGACGGAGATGAGAACAAGAGGACATGTGCTGGAGAGAGTTCAGACTTCTCCAGAGATGGCAGGAACCTTAGTGGAGTGAAAGAAAGGAACTATGTGTGCCAGATTGGGATGCAGACAAATCCAGAGTGGAATACCCTGATTTCGAGCTTTTTTGGATATGAGGCATCCTAGCAGGTGTGAGGTGAAATCTAATTGTGGCTTGGATTTGCATTTTGCTAATGATAAACAATGGAGAAGCCTTTTCATGTTCCCCTTGGCCATCTGTGTGCCATCTTTGGTGAAATGCAGATTTAGTTTCTCTGCTTGTGTTCTAATTGGATTGTTTAAAGTACTGAAAAATAGGATCTGTGGTTTATGTGAACTCAAAGTAATGATAAGAAGCATTGATAGTATGATTTTATTCCTTCTCACTAACATGCCGAATATTCTCTTTCTCTGCTTATTAGGAATAAACACATGCTGAATTATCTTTAAATGTGCTCACATTCGGAGGTATGCTGGTAATGAATTCCATGTATAAATTTAGAGGTGGACAGTTCAATTCAGAAATAGCCCCCATCCTTCCTTAACTGAAATGACAGAGGGTGGAAACAATTCTAATTTTATACTCATTTTCCGATGACACTAAGACAATTATCTTTGAATATTAAAATTAAAATATTGAAATGGATAAATGGTGCAGTCTCATCCTTTCTTGAAATAAGTGAAAGATTAATGTCAGGTACAGACTGAGCATGGAACCTCGGGCAGAGGCTGTTTCTTACAGACGCTTAAGCAGCAAGAACCAAACATTGTTCATCTCTATTCAGATGTGAGATTCTATTTAATTAAAATTGAGTGCGAAGGAAATACATTTCCTACATATTAATAAAATATCAGTTCCAATTTGAATGACCATTTTTCTAAATTGCATGCTGGCAAAGCCTGGGTTATCTGAGATCATATAAAATAGCAGGGGGCTAGGCTTCCAGCTAGCCTTTGGTCTGGCAATGAACAGAGTCGTGGAATCTGATTATAAAAAAATAAAGCTATTCAAACACCAAACAACACATTCATTGTCAGACAGAAACCTTCATTAAAGGGACGGGAAGTTAAATTCCAACAAACACGTTTTATTTTTATGTTTTTAAAAAATTTTGTAGAGGGGTTTCCTGAGCAGTGGTCTGGAGTTGTTTTCCCTTTCCTAGAAATTCTTGGCTGATGCACGTGTGCTTCGGTGCCAGTTCCCGGTCCACAGTGTTGTCTGAGCCCTGAAGTGCTGCTGATGATCTGGACCACCCCAGCAATGCTCAAGAGCTGCTACAGCTGCACCCTGCAATGCGGTAGAGAGGATTGGACCAGGGGCAGCCACACGCAAGGAATGTGCTGTAGCTACTATACTCTGCTTACAACCTTCCAGCCCCAATATATTTAAAATGGACAAAAACATAGTAAAGTGGGACAAGGCAAAAGAAAACCATTGCAAGAAGTCAAGGGTAATGGATATACCATGAGATACATACGTTTGACCCAAGAGCTGCACGGATAAAGTAATAATGGAAAGAACCGTCAGAGTTTGTAAAACAGTCTCTGGTAAACACGAGAGGGTGCTGCTTCAGGATGTTGTTCAAGGCAGCAAAATTCAGGATTAGTCTAACTTCCTCTGCCCCAAAGGAAGAACTGGTGGACGTGGAAGCATTTCTTGCACCTGGGGCTATTACAATCCACAGAAATGACAAAAATGCACACTTCAAAGCTTAGAGTTGAAGTGATTAAAAACACACTCACATCTTTTATATTCCCCCCAAACATATATAATAAAAACATGCAGAGAGGTAGAAAATAGGGAGAATAAGCCTGTCGGTGTTTGAACAGTCAAGGAAATTATGCTCAACTCAGGTGCAATGTGGAAATAAACCCTGGGGCCAGCCAGAGAGAAAGGACTAGGATCCGGGCTTACTTGCCTGAATCCCGCCAGCCCATTTCGAATCCCAGACACCACATATGGCCCCAAAGCACTGCCAGGAGACAATTCTGGACAGAGCCAGGAAGAGCCTCTGAGCACTGCTCTCCCACCCTACACTGCCTCCTGTCCCCTCCCAATTTTTTTTTTTTTGCTTTTTTGGGTCACACCTGGCAATGCTCAGGGGTTTCTCCTGGCTCTGCACTCAGGAATTACTCCTGGCGGTGCTCGGGGACCATATGGGATGCCGGGATCGAACCTAGGCCAGCGCAGGCTGGCCACATGCAAGGCAAACGCCCTACCCACTGGACTATCGCTCCGGCCCCCCCCCTCCCAAATTAAAGATGGTCACAAACTTATTGCAACTTTCTGGAAGCCATGATGGGATGTCATAAAATGGACAGAAAATGGAGTTTCTGAGATCAGAGGGAGAGAGAAAAGGTCAGTAGAAAGGGGAGCATTGTATTAAGGGAGTTTAGTACCAAAGGAAAATGCTTTGCATGGACAGAGAGTATCTATATAGAGTCACAGTCCTCAGGACATCTGGCTTCACGCTGCAGTGAAACCAACAAAACAACTTGCAAGAGAAATTCTGTGTGGCCATAGGACCTGGGCTAGTCTCGCCAATCAAAAAATGTATATTCACACAGATGCCCCATTATATTTTTTGTAAAGTTGTAACATTAAATTTGTAAAGTCAAAGTAACATTGGTTTATAACATTGTGTGTGTGTGTGCGTGCGTATGTGTGTGTCTGTGTCTTTCAGGAGTACAACGTTATAATATCATTTGTATGTCCTTCATTTTTATCATACTTTAAAAACCTGCATTCCCAATAATCCTATTTGAAAATTGTGAACTTTGTGGGTTCATAAAGGTTTGTGGACCTTTGAATTTGAAGGATATTGAGCGAGAGCCAAGACAAAGTTTAGATTTCTTTTGCAGAGATTTTCTACAACTATTGATAGTCTGTGAGTAATTTGACTTTAAAAATGTTTTATGTTTTTGTTTCAAGTTGGTTGATTCCCTCTCAAAAGGTCGAGATGAAAGTGTTTCCACCCTCTAAGTGCTGCAGGATCTGACAAGAAAAGACCCAGGATTACTCTGATTACAGGCTGACGTCTGAGGAACTCTGAAGCCTACTCCGCCTGGCAGGGTTGGAAGTTGACATTTAAGGTGTCAAAGTGCAGATGCAGGGACGACACTTGAGAGAACCACAGACCTAGAGATAAACAGGGATAAAAGTGAAGCAGGGCCGAAGGGACAGCTGGCTCTCCTTTTGATTTCTACTTGTCTGGAAAACACGAACTGTATGTGTAACAGTTGCTGATGCATTTAATGAGCGGATTCACTACATCATTACTGCAGACTTATGGGAAATAAGGAAACAACTCAAGAGACCATAAACTAGAACCTTGACTGTCTGGATCCACCAGCGTTGGGGTCGGTGACCAGCAGCGCTGAGATTGGGCAAGTCTGTTTATCCATGCCTTGTCCTAGCTTTCTCTCTTGCTTTATGGTAATGTTCTTTCCTCATTAAGAGGAAAGAACACTATTACCACCATTCTGTGGGATCTGTGGCGAGTTTTAATTTATCAAGTGGAATTATCCTCACTTGAAAGCAATCATTTTCTATTTAATTGCTGTTTTTTTCTTACACAGCATGTGATTCCAGCTAGCCTGGATGCATTCAGAGTTGCCAGAATTAGATGCTATAGTACTCAGAGAGTCATGTCATAAGCAACATAAACGGGCTCTTTCTGATGAAGAAGAGAAACCTTTCTTTTATTATATTTTTCCACTTTTTATGCAGGCCATGCTGTATTTGGCCTACATACTGCTTATTTACATACTGCTAGCCCTGGAGTTTCAGGCTTACAGTGTTCCAATTCCGTCACCACCACCGTGTTGGCGTCCCTGCACCAATGTGTCAAGCTCCCTCCGATCACACCCACTGTAACCCTTTGGTCAAACTGTGAAAAGAATTACTATAGTTTGGGTTGCATCTTTAAAATAAGCGTTAATGCTTATGGTACTGCTGAACACGGTCGGGACACCTCACAGCCACCGAAGACCCCACTAACTCAAGGGTGCATAGCTGAGATGTCACTGGCCTGACTGTGACTAGCTGCTAAATCCTCTGACTCTGTCCAATTGACTTTCATCCCAGTGGGCATGTTTTAAGGAGCCAGGAATGCAATCCGGCAGCCACCCCCTCTCACCAACCCCCCAGGACTGGCCCCATCCACACTTTGGATTCTCTGCAAGGTCTCCTGCCTGTGGCTAATGCATTCTAGCATTTCAGATCTCATTAGTGGGACCTGAGGCCTAAAAGGAGGAAATCAACTTTTGTGACTTCTACTTAAGGAATAAAAATTCTCCGTTATATCCAAGATGTCCCAAAGTTGCTAGAGAACCAAATAAACAAAACATTCTCCTCTGCAGATTGGGTCCATGAGAACCTTTTTTCTTTACTGAACAGCCGTTTTGAGAGAAACATCCTATGGATGGCTTAGTTTGAAGGGTCTGCTTTCTTTGTGCTGCTTTGTGTCTTATAGTTTAAAAGCTTTGGCTTATGAACACAAGATGTACAAGATGTATTAGAATCCTTTTCGAAAGCGCTATGAAGGAAGCCTACCTTATTCGTTAGCTTCTAAACTATCTGTACATGTTGTGATAAACCTAACTAATACGTTTATGAGGATTTCACAGTTTGAGTAATGGCCCCATTTAGCATGGAGTAAAGGAAAATGACTTAAAAGACAATGGCATGATAAAGTTGCTGATAATAGTGAGCTGCTGTTAGTTAAGAGCTTTATTCGGTTCAGTTTGCTAACGGACCAACTGCGTAACATCAGAGGCTTGAGGTGCAGCACAGCAAAATGGAAGAGCCACAGGCAGAAGGGATTAAAATCTCACGGCCAACGGAGAAAATAGCAGAAATGGTCACATAATTCAATCGAACACTATTACAATTAATATTAAAACAAATCTGTTTAAAAGAACATAAATGTGTAAAATTGTGCCAAGTCAACACTTTTGAAAGCCTTGTGGCACAATCTAAAGACAGCTGGAGAGAATGTATTTTTATTTAGGTTCGAAAGGGGAAAACAGGAATTGGCATTTCTTCCTTAGACTGGAAGAAAGATGCTTTTTGATTCAGGAAACTACTTAAATTGCTTGAACCTGGGATCCTGCTCTTTTGCCTTCAATACTCATTGCAGATCCATCTGTTTTTAATTATAATAAGTGATAAATATTTTCTGTGGGGGTTATGGGAACTGAGGGTAATCTGGAAAATTTACTAATGCTGAGACTTACAAACATGGGGCAGAGCTGCTACTGGCTCTCCCTGTGCCCAGCCGCTCACGAGGCGCCCAGGAGGGATGGCAGGTTCTAGCCCTGGCCCGCCACCCCAGCAGAGCCTCACAACAAGCCAGACGACCCCCACTACATGAGGGCCTCCATTTTCCATATCCGGACTTCCCCCTCATCAGAACTCCACCCAGCAGACCAGCCTATCACAGCCGAGGCTCATCGAGATCCACCCTGCTGCAGTCTTTTTTTAATCCAGCTCAGGTATGCTGATCCAGAGACTTACAGACATGGGGCAGAGCTGCTACTGGCTCTCCCTGTGCCCAGCCGCTCATGAGGCGCCCAGGAGGGGTGGCAGGTTCTGGCCCTGGCCCGCCACCCCAGCAGAGCCTCACAACAAACCAGACGACCCCCCCCCACACACACACTCCATGAGCGGTCTCTATTTTCCACATCCGGACTTCTCCCTAGTCAGAGTTCCACCCAACAGACCAGCCTATCACAGCCTGGCTTGCGCGGCATAAGCGGCCACGCAGTTCATCAATAAATGCTGGATTTTAGATGACTACAGGAGTATGCTACCCACACAGCAGAGTCTGGCAAGCTACCCATGTCGTATTTGATATGCCAAATACCAGTAACTGTTATAGACCTCATTCCCATGACCTGATGGAATGGTTTGAGGCTCTTTATGTTCCTGGGGCAAGCAGGTGCCCTTGGGCTCTACTTGCATGGGACAGGACATATGGAGATGTTACTGGTGCCCGTTCGAGCAAATCGATGATGAACAGGAAGACAGTGATACAGTGATACAGTGATACAATACATTTAAATGAACAAAATTTGACCTTAAGTAAGAATGTTCTGAGGACTGGAGAGAAATGGTAAAGTGCCAGCTTTGTACGTGGCTGACTCAATTCAGATTCCCAGAACGCTATCCTGTCCCCCACTAGCCCCACCGGAATGATCCCTGAGCACAGAGCTAGGAGTAAGCCCTGAACACTGCCAGGTGTGACCCCAAAAATTAAACAAGAACTTTCCTCTTTCAATTTCAATGCAGCAATATTGACATAAATGTATGTGCTTTTTGCTAAGAACTTTCTGCACCCCTTATTTTATCGCAAAGGGAAGGTAACGCTGGAAAATCCAATCATTCAGCTTATTAATAAGATCACATAGTAGCAAGGAGCAGGTCAAAGTTTAGACCAGGCTATTTGGGTCAGCCTAGGCTGCTCAGTAGCCCTCTTCCCCAATTCTACATTGACTTGAAAACTAAGTCATATTCTTGTATATGATATTGAACAAGCCTAAATTCCAACTAGAAAGTGCTTCTTTGAATTTTTTGAAAGGTTATATAGACATATCATGGGGACAGTTATCGCACTTGTAAATAAGAAGAGATCTGCACCCACACAAATGTATTTATTAACTTGCACAGGTGAAGGAAGGAAGAAGGGAGAATGTTAATATAAAGGAAAGACAGGACCTTTGGGAATTTAGTCAGGGGACATGATTTCATTTAATGGGCCAGAGAAGGTCTCTAGGTAGGTTGTACTTAAACTGATAAGTCAATGATAGGCAGGAATTATCTGTGGGTTTGACAGATGAATTTCAGAAAGCTGATGCAGAACGTCTACAGGTGTGAAGGTAAGAAGCGATAAAGCGGTAGCAGGCTGTGAAAGCAGCTTAATCAAATATGCCTGCAAGGCCCTGGCAAGGTACTAGTGTACCTGAGCACTTGTGTCTGGAAGAATGTGTTGGGAAGAGGTCACAGAGGGAATTTAAGAAGTCCGGGATTTATTCTAATGCAACAGTGACATCAGCAAGAAATCTGCATGAATTGCAAGCTTTGAGTTTTGGTAAGATTGTTTTGCTAATGAATGGAGGATGAATTTTGAAGGAGCTGAACAGGATGCAATGGGATAAGGTGTCTGAGTACAAGTACCTCATCAGGGGGGGGCTAGATGACTGTGGCAGCACAGACAGGTACAGCGGAAGGAAACAGTCCGATCTAGACTCTAGATGCCCTGGCTGAGTAGATGGGACAATGACAGAGAGGTTGGTCATCCAGGGCAGCATTCAGACTCCTCAACCTGGATTAGTGGAATACATGGGAATGCTTTAAACTGAGGCAGGGCACAATGGTGGAACAGATTTATTTAGTGGAGGATAGTTTGCTCAATTGTAGAGAACTAAATGGGCATCTCTGTAAGTAATCACTTGTATCACTTGTCTTCCCATTGTTCATCGATTTGCTCAAGCAGGCACTAGTAATATCTCCATATTATCTCCATATGTCCTGTCGTGTGCTAGTGTAGCCCAAGGGCATCTGATAACTCCAGGGACATGAAGAGCCTCACACCATTCCTTCAGGTCATGGGAATGAGGTCTATAATTGTTACTGGTTTTTGGCATGTCAAATATGACACGGGTAGCTTACCAGGTTCTGCCATGTGGGTGTGATACTCTCTGTACCAGGCTCTCATCGTGTGCCTTTACTAATGAACTGGGGAGAGATCAACTTTTCTCTTGGGTGGAGCTCTGATGAGCTGTGGAGTCCAGATGTTGAAAATGGCTGCCCTCATGGTGAGGTGGTTCCTCTAGCTTCTTGCGAGGCTCTATTGGGGTGGAGGGCCAGGTCTAGAACCTGCCTTCCCTCCCATATACCTCATGATCACCTGAGCACAACAACCTGTGCTGTGTTCCATTAAGTAATAAAAATTACAAACACAGGGGAGAAGTTTAAGCTAGTATTAGATCTTCTGACACCATCTGTCATAGACTAGTTAGCATTAGAGCTTTTAATAAGTTACCCAGTCTTCTTTCTGAAAATTACAATTTGTGCTATGTTTTAAAGGATTTCAAAAGAGTGGAGTTTTAGGGTCTGGAGAGACAGTATGTTTGGTAAGGTGTGTGCCTTGCATATGACTGGCCCAGTTTCAATCCCAGGTACCACATATGGTTCTCCAGCATTGCCAGAAGTGATTGCTGAGCATAGAGCCGGGTGTAAGCCTTGAGCACAGCCAGGTGTGTCCCAAACCCAGTAAATAAATAGATGAATGAATAAAGGCGGCATTTTAAATTAAAAAACAGAATGTGTTTATGAAAGGAGAAGAAAGGATATAGGCAATATCCATGAAAGGATATATAGAGTGATGCTCCCAGTGCTCCCTGCCCCAGGCTGACACTGAGGTACTTAAAGGAAGATGGAATTGGGTCTGGCCCATCCCCACAGAGCTCCAGCAGCTGAAAAACCTGCACACTCCATGATTGCTACCATGTTCAAGCTAGTCTCCACTTCTCAAACAAACCTCACCCATAAATTAATCCACTGAAAGACTCAGATATGTGGGTTCCACAACTAATTTCCAGGCTTTTATGGAGTCGGGATGGTGTCCCCCCCACCTCCTGCATCTCCCTGTTCTTTGGGAGGGCCCAGTGCCCCAAAGACTCCACTCAAATGCAAATTTGAACTTCAACTTTATCACTCAACTTTATCACTTGGAATTCCTGGAGCATGTGGCCACGAATGCTGAAACTCTAGTTTCATCTAAACTCTTGAGACATCTGACACTCTTGTATACTGATATACCAAGTAACACACCACATTTAATAGATGTAAGTATAAGGCAACCAATAAAAAAATAGTCATAAGCCCTATCTTGTAACAACGTATCAGCAATTTCTTATACAAAGGGCTTAATGGCCCAATAGCTCCATAGTGAGTTTGAGCAATCCTCATTAATTTTCTTCTAAGAAAACATTTCTTGATCATTTTTAGCAAATTAGCTATAACAAGCAGCATAAAATAAATTATTGAGGGTCTGCTTAGGGCCAGGCTTATGTAGTGGCTTAGAAAATTGGGAATAATTGTTGTCAGGGTTTGCAGTAGTGGTGGATTTGGGGTTGAATATTGAATATTTGTAAGAAATTAACATGAACAACTTTGTTAAAAAATTGAGTAGAAGCCCACTACATTTAATAAGTTCAATAAGTGAAAGCAATAACACAGATGGTCCAATTCACACATAGCTCAGTAAAAAGGTCATGGATTTAGCAATACCATTCCGAGATATATGCTGAAGCAGTATAATTAGTACGTGCTAAAGGGAGCAGGCATGGGGCGGCTGGGAAGCGAGGTCTTTGGTGGCAGTACAGGCACATTGGTGGTGGGACTGGTATTGGTATTGGGATATTGAATACCTGAAACAACTGTACTGTGAACAACTTTGTAAATCATGCATTTAAATAAAGTTATTAAAAAGAAAGGATATATGTTGCAAAGCCGCTGTTCTAAAAGATAGAACACTGATCACTAGCATACTGCTTGTAATTTTTGTAGTGCTAAGAGCTGTTCTGAACTCTGCATTGCTCCCAGTTCTAACAGAAAGGGAAGGGGAGAGTGTTGGCATTCCGATCCAAAGGCGGGACTTCTGAGGAATTAAGGTGACAGATTCCTGCACTAAAAAAAGAATGAACATGTTCCCCTTGTAATGACTTTGCTTGCTTGCAGTAATGGATGAGCAACGACTTTGGATTCTATGAAGGTTAATTAACTGGTTATCCTTGATGAGAATGTGACTCTGTTGTGGGTCACTGTGAGACACAGTAAATGAAGGCAGATTTCGTTTGCTGTCCCTGTTTTGGTGTTGCTTGGTTTTGAACACAATTCTAAAGGCACTCTGTGTTCCATGTTGACTGCTGGTGTATGCATGGGCGAGAGCAGCCTAGTGATGTTGTATCTGTTTCCAGGCACTCACAGCTGGAAGGAGGCTTTGCAATGTCTCTCATGGAAAAATGGTTTGAAGGGGTCCCCACAGGGATAGGCAATGCCAAACGAGTTGGGAAAAAAGAGGTTTCACAAAGAAAAGCCTCCCCACTCGGCTGTTTGAAATGCTCTGAATGCTCTTTATTGGCTCTCGAATGAGGAAGGGGTCTACGGGGCTGGAATTAAAGATGACACATTCACTTGCTTGGGGGTGCTTGCAATGATCCCACCCAGAGGCACATGTGTCTGTGTGGGTCATAAATCTTGCAGCCACGCAGTGAATTGTCTTGCCAGAATCACCTTTCTTTAGTGATTTTGTGAGGCTGCCTCCAGCCAACAATTTTGTTCTATTTTCAGCAATTATGCTTGGCTTTAGTCAAGCATTTCGCCTTAACAAATAAGGTTTCAAATAAGTAAACTTTTAAAAAAAAATAAAGTGTCGCCATAATGTTCAGTGCTTTAAAGATAAATATAGAGCATATTAGTCAATCTCAAATTTATGGTTCCGTGTCAAAATCCACACATAGTTTTAAAAAATCTAAAATGTATTAGGGAAATTTTTAATGTAGTGACAACATAACTCCATTGTCTTAAAAATGTTATATATTCATAGTTTTTAATTATTCCACTTAGCTAATTATATCTAGCTGAAATCATTCCAGAATTAGTTGAAAATGTCAAATCCATTCGTGGTAACACAATGACATTTGACTGGAATCTATTACAACTGACACCGCGGCTCTTTTGATTTATTTTCAGTGCCAAACATGGATATCATTTATTTTAATATTCCTCTTCTCTGGCAATGTAATAAGAACCTCGTAAGCCAAGACTTATAAATAAAGCATGTTCTTTCATTAATATTTTCATGATTAGCTCTTGGGGAATTTATGGATATGTTTGCAGGGAACTAAGATTGAACTAGAGTATAGATTCCCTCCAGATAGAGCCAGATGCCATGAATTTGTGTAAACATGAATATATTGTGTTGATTGCCAATTTTTATTATAACAATAAATACTCAAATTCCCTTATTTTATTAGACCAAAGAAAACAGAGAATAAAATACAGGTTTGCTTTGCTTAAGAGTATCAGATAATTGGGGCAAACAGTTGCTTTTCTATGATGTTAATGCTTTCGTGTGTTTGTGTTAAAGGATAGAAGAAAAAAACCTTGCACTTGTTACTTCGGACTGATCCTTTTAGTATTCTTCGGTATGTGCGTGCCTTTTTCTGCAAGTCAGGTGATGACCTTGCTGTTTTGGGGGCTTGTTTCTCTGTTTGAGGTTTCTGTGGTGATCTATTCATGGTAAGGAAGTCTAAACATGTAGTTATACAGCAGACCCAAACTCTGCCCATGCTCTGAGAATTTGTGATTTCTCATTTTAATACATAATACAGGGGAATGTTTTGTCCTAATACAGGGGAATGTTTCTATGCCATACAATTTTATAAGGATGAGACTAAATCATTGTCATGCAAAAACTAAATATTTGAATAGAGACCACTATTGTATCACTGTATCACTGTCTTCCCGTTCATCGTCGATTTGCTCGAGCGGGCACCAGTAACATCTCCATATGACCTGTCTCATGCAAGTAGAGCCCACAGTATTTAATACTGTCTATGAAGATTCACTTCCTAGCCATATAGGCACTTTTCAATAGTAGTTTCAAAATCCTCTTCTGTGAGATGAATTGTAATTTTCAGAGACTTGTGTCTTTAATATTTAAAGAACACAAAGATAAAGACCATAAAAAAGAAAGTTGCTAATTAAATTACAGGCAAAATACGTGAAATCTGTCTTTACCTTGTATGCAAAGCAAGAGGAACGTGAGAGTGAATATATTGAAATTGACAATATATGTCAAGAACAGCAAAGGCTGCTTCAAATATGTTAGCTGGGAACTGTTATCTGGGAGCTTAATTTCCTAACTTTGCTGATTCTTTAACATTCGTGGAAACACTTTGTAAACTAGATATAAGGCATTTTATAATGTTAGTATAATGATGACTTCTCAAAGCTTATAAAATCTGGCTTTATGGAAGATAAACTATTTCATAAATAAAGTCTATATACTATAATGATATTTCAAATGTGAAGTTCATGATACGTGGATGACACAGGGATTGACACGTTTTCTGCTTACTCATGACTTCTTCTTGTGCTTATTCACGATTCCCTGATTGCTCACGTAAGACTGGATGGGTTAATACCTATTTTGAAAGCACATTCAACTCTCTCAGGGATAATCTTAGTGGAAGACACAGCACTTAGGACTGTATACTCCAATGTAAGTTTTTCGTAATACTAGTGGGTATTTCCAAAAGCATAGTTTAAAAATAAAATCAGTGAAAATGCTTACAGGTGAAAGCCACTTTTAAGAAAGTCTGTCATGGCCTATTTACATTAGTTATTAACCACAAACCAATTACTTTAGGTCTTGAATGTGGTTAGTACCCCAAATGACTTATTTGTTCTGTTTGTCTGTTCTACACAGCAGTTTATAATTGTTAATAGCTGCCTATCTCATTAGAATCTCCTTTTTTGTAACAGATCTCTTATTGTTGTACAAGAGCAAAAATAAAAATCTATTTAATTTTTTTCTTTAAGTCAGAAAAAGCTTGTGGATAAAATTTTGAGCACAAACATATATAAATATATTTGTGCATTCGTGTGTGTGTGTGTGTGTGTGTGTGTAAAATATCTTCACCGAGAGACTAGTGGAATATCATAGGGAGTTTTCTTCTTGCATGTGAAATTTCTATTTAGCTTTTGTTGTGTGTAGTATTGTTCAAAGCAGTCTATCTTATGTATGCAAAGAATGAGTCATGGGACTTGTGGTCATTTGATTCATTCATCTTCCTCTGGAGTCCAGATTGAAGTCTCCCTGCAGTGAAACGTGTCCAATGGCACATCCTCCACTACTGTGGAACACGGACAGAAGATGTGAGAACCATTTGGTCCATGGAAACCTTGTTTGCCTTTACTCTCATTCCTACAGCTCTGCATCGTGCTAAGGTATGTGTTATATCATGCTAAGAGATGTGTTACATCATGCCAAGAGGTGTTGGATCGTGCTAAGAATGTGTTGCCTTTGAAAACTTTCAGTTAAAAGATGATGAAGTGACTGGAGAGATAGTGCAGTGGGTTAGGTGCCACCTTGCATGTGGTTGAACCTGGATCTATCCCTTGTGTGCCCACCCATCCCCCAAAGATGGTGAAGAGAGCCAGGCTGGTCCCTGCTCCATTCAGTAGCCTCTGATGTCTCTGTACCAGCCTTGTTCTCCCAGGTCATTGGAACATCTTTCGTCCCTCTAGTAATGCAAATTCTCCCTCCTCGAGTCATGGCTGAAGTATAGGGTTTTAGTCAAACGTTGGCTTGTGCAAGCCCCAGACTTGATGGCTATCTTCCTGGCAGTAAGCTTTTGTCGGGAGTTCTGCAGAATTCTAGCCTCTGAGCCCTCAGTCTGCTAAAACGAGTTTTCTCATCCTACACTGTCGGGGAACACCGCCGGGTCCCCGACAGTGTCAGGATAGAGGTTCTCTTTTACCTCCGAGGACGCCGGAGAACAGATGAAGACTCACGAGTCCAGTGCAGTTCCAAAATGGCTTTTAATAGTACAAAAGCTCTTCCACAGCACTCCAATATAATGAACAAACTCTAGCTCTGGTCTAAACTTAGACCATACAAGAGAGCCTAAGTCTCCCACCGAAGAGAGAGGATCTCACCCGAGCAGAGTCCTGTCCAGAAGGAGCAAAAGGCCAAAGAGCAAAAGGCCAAAAGCCAAAAGCCAAAAGCCGCAGGGAGCCAAAAGCTGAAGGCTGAGGAACCAAAAGGCAAAAAGTGAAGGGGCCTCAAGTCAGCCCCTTATATACACCAAAGTAATCCAATCGGGAGGGGCATGTCAACAAAGAACTCTAAACAGAGTGTAGTGCCACACCTTATTGCAGGTATAAACAAAGGTTATGCCAAGGACTAAGGAGATTATCTCTTATGTAAAACACTGGAGAGAGAGAGGGCTGATATAAAGTAATACATCTTAACTTCATGAGCTTCATGTAATCTAGATGGTACCCACAAGGTCCTTATTATCTGCACCAGGGTGATTCTGAGTATCTTGTTCTCGTGTACTGAAAGGGTCACTCTCGCCTGCTTAGAGCAAACTAGTATGATCCTTCCTATAGTCTTCCTATAGTCTCAGCGTAGCCAGGGTGGTAGTCTCCTGGTAAATTCTAACTGTCCCACGCTGGGTGCAGTGGGTATAAAGAGGAGCTGTGCCCAATCTAGAAAACATAGAAGTCTTAGTAGATGTATAAGTCAGAAGTTATTCAATCAAGGTGACTTCTGTAAGTGCCACACCCTCTAGCAGTGTTTACATAGAAGAGAGGTCTCATTAGAATGAACCTTGACTTATATAAGATTAAGCTGGGAGTGGGCAAAAGAACAAAGCTCCCAGATTAGCTAAATCTGTCCTCCAACACTACACAATTTTGAAATCAACAAATCTTCACTGCAGAGGAAGCTCAGAATCCCCCTCCCTTCTCCATTTTTCCCTGGCATTAGCAGTTGGCTCAGCCCTACCCACTTCCTAGAGCCAGCAATCACCAAAAAGTAAAGCCATAGTACCATTCGCTGGAACAGAAAAAGCAGACAGTCCTAAGTGGCTCAGCTAGATTTTAAGCAAAAATCACTAAATAATCTAAAAGAAGTTAGACAGACTAACTTTACAGAGAAATAAAGTATTCAACAACTTGAAGCGTTAAGGTCATGTGATAGTTCAAGGATATATTGACAGTTCTCCAGAAACCACACTTAAAACTGGAAGATTATTAAGAATTTGAAACAGCTATCATAAAGTAATACAAAGACATTAAAGAAAACACAACAAAGCCATTTAATAACTCTACAATGAAACTAACAGGGAAAGGGAGATACTACTTATATGAATTAAGAAACTAAAGACTATCTGGGATGTGATGAATTTAATTAATGATACCTAGTGCTATAGAAGAGTGAAATCATAATGAATGTGATCATAGTGAATAGACCTAATGGGGGATCTAACCATTGACCTTGAAGTTAGAATCTTAGACATGACTCAAGAATCAGGAAATAAATAATTTTCTTGTATTTTTATGTTTTGGCTTGGGAGTGACATCCTGTGATGCTCTGGGCTTACTCCTTGCTTTGCACTCAGGGATCACCCCTAGAGGGAGCTGGGGGACCTTATGTGGTTCTGGAGATCAAACTGCAGCCAGACACATGCAAGGCAAAATCACCCCACCTGCTTCACCATTACTCTATTCCCAGCGTGGATTCTGAATGAAGAAATGCAACCTGGATGTGTGCCTCCAATTAGGAGCCAGGAGTGAAGAGAAGGAAAAGGGAGCAGAGCTCATCCGAGGTGCTCAAAGCTGAGTTCGCCCAAATGAGGGGGAAGAACTGACCATACAAAGTCATGACAATAACAGAAAATCTGCTCAAGGCAGAGTCAAATCACAAAGTAGGAAGAACATCAAGAGTGTAAGTCAAAGAATATTCCAGATAGCAAGGGAGGAATGAACAGGGACATAAATGTGCTCCCCTTAGCTTTTTACCAGACTTTCATCAGAAACTCTACAAGCCAGGAAAGACCAGAAACAGTATTAAAAGTACTAAAAAATTCCTTTTAGTCAAGATTGTTCTCTTCACATGGAAAAGAATAAGATTTTCCCAAAAAGAAGCTGAAGATAATCAATTCATTAGACCTTACAAGGCAACTTGAATGAACTCTCCTAAATTTAAAATAAAATTCAAAAAAAATTTCAAAGGCAGAAAATAGATAAGATAGACAGCAAAATATAAATTTGCACAAAAAACTGCCCCAGGGAAGAGTGGAAACTCCATCAACGGGAACCAAGGTGAACTGCCTTGGTTTCACCCATGGACCCTTGGGTGCTGCGCTTCCGGATCATCCCAAAACTCAAAACCGACCCTCTTACTACCTATCTTGCATGAGGTACCAGTGAAACTTGGTTCCTACATCCTTGCTACCCACCCAAACCCCGCAAGCAGACCAGACACCTACTAACTGTACTATCTTGTCATCCAAGACCCCACATTTGCAGCCTACAATAGTCATAATGGTAAGGCAACACAAAGTTCCATCCAGCTCTGTGAGTGAAGTCACTAGTCCAGATGAGCCAAGCAATACCAATGAGTTTTATAACCTCTCTGATAAGGAATTTCGGAAAGAAATGTTAAGGAGTCATAAGGGAATTCAAAGAAGCAATGGAATGCAAACTCAATAAAATACAAGAGGACATGTTAGAAGAAGTGAGGAAAATGCAAATGGAAATGACATATATTAAAAATGAGGTAAATGAAATGAAAAACACAGTGGAAAGCCATCATAGCAGAATAATAGCTGCTGAAGAAAGAATTAGGATCTTGAAGACGCCGTTCCAAAGATTCTCTACACAACACCAGAAGATAGAAAAAAAGACTCACAATTACCGAACAGACAACAAGAGATAATCGGGATGAAGCCAGAAGAAACAACATACGGATCATTGGGGTCCCAGAAGGGCAAGAAGAAAACCCTGATGAAGAAGAAACTGTCAAAGCCATCACTGCTGAGAAGTTCCCGGAACTAAAAAACACTTGCCTCAAGATCCAGGAGGCCCGTAGGATACCTGCTAAAAGAAACCCCAACAAGAATACTCCAAGACACATCTTAATTAAAATGACAAAAACTGTAGATAGAGATAGAATACTGAAAGCAGCAAGATCAAAGAAGGAAATCATGTACAAAGGAACATCTCTAAGATTTACAGCAGACTTCTCTGATGAAACACTCCGAGCCCGAAAACAATGGTGGGATATTGTGAAAAGGCTAAATGAACTGCAGGCCTCACCAAGAATTCTTTACCCGGCCAGACTCACATTCAGATATGAAGGAAAGATACACAACTTCATGGATAAGCAACAACTCAGGAACTTCATGGACTCAAAACCAACTTTAAAAGAAGGACTGAAGGGTCTACTGTAATACGACCAAAACCATAAGCACAACAAGCACAAACAGAAAGATGGCACAAAATCCATGACAATAATCTCTCTCAATGTCAATGGTTTAAATGCACCATTTAAGAGACACAGAGTAACAAAATGGATTAAAAAATTGAACCCAACATTCTGCTGTCTACAAGAAACACATCTGAATAATCAGAACAAACACAGACTCAAAGTCAAAGGTTGGAAGACCATTCTCCATGCAAACAACTCCTCCAAAAAGGCTGGGGTGGCCATATTAGTATCAGATAATATAGACTTCAGGCTGAAAAAGGTTAGAAGGGACAACGAAGGCCATTTCTTATTACTTAAGGGGTATGTACACCAGGAAGAAATTACACTACTAAACATATATGCACCCAACGAGGGGCCAGCAAAATACATAAAACAACTGCTAAGAGACCTCAAAGAAGACATTGACAGTAGCACAATAATAGTTGGAGACTTCAACACTGCTCTATCAACGATGGATAGATCAACAAGACTGAAACTCACCAAGGAAATATTGGCCCTCAAGGAAGAAATGGAAGAAAAGAGAGCTAGTAGATATATACAGGGCTTTTCATGCCAAAAAAAGCTGAATACACATTTTTCTCTAGTGCACATGGAACATTCTCCAAGATAGACCACATGCTGAGCCACAAAGCATACCTCAATAAAATAAAAAAGATAGAAATTGTGTCAGCTATCTTTTCAGACCATGATGCACTGAAAATGGAAGTTAACCATACACAGAAACAGGGAGTCAAACCAAACACCTGGAAACTGAACAGCTCACTCCTGAACAACAAATGGGTCATAGAAGAAATCAAACAGGAAATCCAAAGATTTCTGGAAACAAATGAAAATGAAGACACCAACTATAAGAACTTGTGGGACACGGCAAAAGCCATGTTAAGAGGGAAGTTTATAGCTCTGCAAGCATTCATAAGGAAACAAGAAAGGGCCCACATAAATAACCTGACTACACAGCTGAAGACATTAGAGAAAGACCAACAAAAGGAGCCCAACCCAGGCAGAAAAAAGGAAATATGAGTTGGAAACCAAAAAAAAACAATCCAAAAGATTAATGAAACCAAGAGCTGGTTTTTTTTAAAAAATAAACAAGATTGACAAACCATTGGCAAGACTTGTAAGGACAGGGAAAGAGAGAACCCAAATAAACAGAATCAGAAATAAAAAGCGGTGACATCACAACAGAAACCACAGAAATCCAAAAGATCATCAGAGATTACTTTGAGAGCCTGTATGCCGTGAAACATGAGAATCTAGAAGAAATGGATCAATTCCTGAAGTCCTATAACCTCCCACGGCTGAAACAAGCAGACCTCCAATACCTGAATAAGCCTATCACCATCGAGGAAATAGAAACAGTAATTAAAAGTCTTCCCCAAACACAAAAGCCAAGGTCCAGATGGATTCCCTAGTAAATTCTACCAAACCTTTAAGGAGGACCTACTGCCTGTCCTGTTCAAGCTCTTCCAGGAAATAGAAGAAACAGAAACACTCCCAAACAGCTTCTACGAGGCACATATCACCCTGATACCCAAAGCAGGGAGAGACAACACAAAGAAAGAAAAACTACAGACCAATATCCCTGATGAACATGGATGCTAAGATCTTCAACAAAATACTAGCCAACAGAATCCAAAGACTCATCAAGAAGATTATACATCATGACCAAGTAGGATTCATCCCGGGTATGCAAGGATGGTTCAACATTCGCAAGTCAATCAACATAATACATCATATCAATAAGAGAAAAAATAAAAACCATATGATCCTATCAATAGACGCAGAGAAAGCATTTGACAAGATCCAACACCTGTTCATGATTAAAACCCTCCAGAAAATGGGAATTGAAGGGACTTTCCTCAAGATAGTTAGAGCCATCTATCAAAAGCCCACAGCGAGCATCATTCTCAATGGGGAAAAGTTGAAAGCCTTCCCCCTGAGATCAGGGACAAGACAAGGTTGCCCACTCTCACCTCTTCTATTCAATATAGTACTGGAAGTACTTGCCATAGCAATCAGAGAGAAGAAAAGGACATCAAGGGCATCCAGATAGGCAAGGAAGAAGTCAAGCTATCATTATTTGCAGATGACATTATGTTATACCTAGAGAACCCTAAACTCTCTACCAAACAATTCCTAGAAACAATAGACACATATAGTAGAGTGGCAGGATACAAAATCAACACACAAAAGTCGGTGGCTTTCCTATATTCAAATAACGAAAAGAGAAGAAAGGGATATTAAGGAAACAATTCCATTCACAATTGTGCCACAGAAAATCAAATACCTAGGAATCAACTTACCCAAGTGTGTAAAGGACCTGTATAAAGAAAACTACAAGACACTGCTCCAAGAGATAAAAGAGGACACAAGGAAATGGAAACATATTCCCTGCTCATGGATGGGGAGAATCAACATTGTCAAAATGGTAATACTCCCTAGAGCTCTGTACAGATTCAATGCAATCCCTATAAGGATACCCATGACATTCTTCAAAGAAATTGACCAAACAATCCTGAAATTTGTATGGAACAATAAACCCCCCAAGGATAGCTAAAGCAATCCTCGGGAAAAAGAAGATGGGAGGCATCACCTTTCCCAACTTCAAACTGTACTACAAGGCAGTAGTAATTAAAACAGCATGGTATTGGAATAAAAACAGACCCGTGGACCTATGGAATAGAATTGAGTACCCTGACACCCAACCTCAAACACATGATCATTTAATCTTTGATAAAGGTGCAACGAGTCTAAAATGGAGTAAGGGAAAGCCTCTTCAATAAGTGGTGTTGGGAAAACTGGGCAGCGACATGTAAAAGAATGAATTTGGACCTGTGTCTAACACCATGCACAAAAAATCAGATCAAAGCGGATTAAAGATCTCAATATCAGACTTGAATCCATAAAGTACATTGAAGAAAATATAGGAAAAACCCTCCATGACATTGAAGCTAAAGGCATCTTCAAAGATGAAACATCACTAACAAAGCAACTAGAAGAAAAGATAAACATATGGGACTACATGAAACTAAAAAAGCTTCTGCACCTCAAAAGAAACAGTGACTAAGATACAAAAGCAGTCCACAGAATGGGAAAGAATATTCACCCAATACCCATCTGATAAGGGGTTAATATCCAGGATATATCAGGCACTGGTAGAACTTTACAAGAAGAAAACAAACAACCCCATCAAAAAATGGGGGAGAAGAAATGAACAGAAACTTCAGCAAGGAAGAAATTCGAATGGCCAAAAAACATATGAAAAAATGCTCATCATCACTAATCATCAGAGAGATGCAAATCAAAACAACAATGAGATACCACTTTTACACCACAGAGACTGGCACATATTCAAAAGAACAAGAACAACAAGTGCTGGCGTGGGTGTGGGGATAAGGGGACACTCATCCATTGTTGGTGGAATGCCGGCTGGTACAGCCTTTCTGGAAAACAATATGGACTTTCCTCCAAAGACTAGAAATTGAACTCCCATTTGACCCAGCCATACCACTCCTGGGAATCTACTCTGGGAAGCCAAAAATACGCAGCGGAAACACCATCCCTACTTTTATGTTCATAGCAGCATTATTCACAATAGCCAGAATCTGGAAGCAACCAGAGTGCCCGAAAATCGATGACTGGATAAAAAGCTTTGGTACATCTACACAATGGAATACTATGCAGCTGTTAGGAAAAATGAAGTTATAAAATTTGCCTATAAATGGATGGACATGGAGAAGATTATGTTGAGCAAAATTAGCCAGAAGGAGAGAGACAGATACAGAATGACTGCATTTATCTGCATAACATAAATATATAGGTACATATTATGATACCAATATCCAAGGTCAAGTGAAACATATATCAGGAGGTCCTGTCAAAGGTGGAAATTATCACAAACGTGTGGGAGTTCAGAGGCTAGGTAAGACAGAAAATGGAACAGTGTGCTAACAATTGTTGAGGGTACTAATGCCAACCTAGAACTGAGCATTAAATAGAGGCAAAAAGATATACATGACAACCCTTTAATGTATGTTCTGTAATCCATAGTCTGGAGGGGAAGGAAAAGAGAAAGAGAGAGAAATGGAAAGAAATAAAGAACCTGCCATGGAGCAGGGCTGGGGGAGGGTGGAGGGAACCGGGACGTTGGTGGTGGGAGATGGGCACTGGTGGCGGGATGGGTGCTGCAACACTGTTTGACCAAAAACCCAAATATGAACTTTTTAATTGTATATCTTTGTAATTTTAAAAATAAAAAATTAAAAA
>JAJIBD010023260.1:0-43936 GCA_021461705.1 Cryptotis parvus | reverse complement strand
GGTGTGTGTGTGATTCTTGCTTCTCCGCGGACCCCAAGCTGCCCCAGGGAAGAGCGGAAACTCATCAACGGGAACCAAGAAAACTGCCTTGGTTTCACCCCAGACCAACCCTTGGGCCCTGCGCTTCTGGGAACATCCCAAAACTCAAAACCGCCCGGGATGCTAGCACGTCCGCAATTTCCCTACTACCTACCTTGCATGAGGTACCAGTGAACCTTGGTTCCTACATCCTTGCCACCCACCCAAACTCTGCAAACAGACCAGACACCTACTAACAGTACTATCTAGTCACCCAAGAACTTATATTTGCAACCTACAATAGTCATAATGGTAAAGCAACGCAAAATTCAATCAAGCTCTGTGAGTGAAGTCACTGGTCCAGATGAGCCTAGCAATACCAATGAGTTGTATAACCTCTCTGATAAAGAGTTTCAGAAAGAACTGTTAAGGATTCAAAAAGGAATTCAAAGAGCAATGGAATGCAAAATCAATAAAATATAAGAGGACATGAGAGAAGAAGTGAGGAAAATGCAAAGGGAAATGACAGATATTAAAAAATGAAATAAAAAACACAGTGGAAGGTCATCATAGCAGAATAATAGCTACTGAAGAAAGAATTAGTGATCTCGAAGACGAGTTCCAAAAGATTCCTCTACACAACACCAGAAGATAGAAAAAAGGCTCACAATTACCGAACAGACAACAAGAGATAATCGGGATGAAGCCAGAAGAAACAACATACAGATCATTGGGGTCCCAGAAGGCCAAGAAGAAAACTCTGATGAAGAAGAAACTGTCAAAGCCATAACTGCTGAAAAGTTCCTGAACTAAAGAATGCTTGCCTCAAGATCCAAGAGGCCCATGGGATACCAGCTAAAAGAAACCCCCAACAAGAATACTCAAGACACATCTTAATAAAAATGACAAAAAACTATAGATAGGGATAGAATACTGAAAGCAGCAAGATCAAAGAAGGAAATCACATACAAAGGAACATCTCTAAGACATACAGCAGACTTCTCTGATGAAACACTCCGAGCCCGAAAACAATGGTGTGTAGAAAAGGCTCAATGAACTGCAGGCTTCACCAAGAATTCTTTATCTGGCCAGGCTCACATTCAGATATGAAGGAAAGATACACACCTTCATGGATAAGCAACAACTCAGGAACTTCATGGACTCAAAACCAACTTTAAAAGAAGGACTGGAGGGTCTACTCTAATGCGACCAAACCCATAAGCACAACAAACACAAAAAGAAAGATGGCACAAAATCCAATGACAATAATCTCTCTCAATGTCAATGGTCTAAATGCACCAATTAAGAGACACAGAGTGACAAAATGGATTAAAAAATTGAACCCAACATTCTGCTGTCTACAAGAAACGCATCTTAATAATCAGAACCAGAGACTCAGAGTCAAAGGTTGGAAGACCATTCTCCATGCAAACAACTCCTCCAAAAGGCTGGTGTGGCCATATTAGTATCAGATAATATAGACTTCAGGCTAAAAACGGTTAGAAGGGACAACGAAGGCCACTTCTTATTAATTAAGGGGTATGTACACCAGGAAGAAATTACACTACTAAACATATATGCACCCAATGAGGGGTCAGCAAAATACATAAAACAACTGCTAAGAGACCTCAAAGAAGACATTAACAGTAGCACAATAATAGTTGGAGACTTCAACACTGCTCTATCAATGATGGATAGATCAACAAGACTGAAACTCACCAAGGAAATATTGGCCCTGAAGGAAGAAATGGAAGAAAGAGAGCTAGTGGATATACACAGGGCTCTTCATGCCAAAAAAGCTGAATACACATTTTTCTCTAGTGCACATGGAACATTCTCCAAGATAGACCACATGCTGAGCCACAAAAGCATACCTCAATAAAATAAAAAAGATAGAAATTGTGTCAGCTATCTTTTCAGACCATGATGCACTGAAAATGGAAGTTAACCGTACACAGAAACAGGGAGTCAAACTAAACACCTGCAAACTGAACAGCTCACTCCCGAACAACAAATGGGTCATAGAAGAAATCAAATAGGAAATCCAAAGATTTCTGGAAACAAATGAAAATGAAGACACCAATTATAAGAACTTGGGGGACACGGCAAAAGCCGTGTTAAGAGGGAAGTTTATAGCTCTGCAAGCATTCATCAGGAAACAAGAAAGGGCCCACATAAATAACCTGACTACACAGCTGAAGACATTAGAAAAAGACCAACAAAAAAGGAGCCCAACCCAGGCAGAAAAAAGGAAATAATAAAACTTAGAGAGGAAATCAATGAGTTGGAAACCAAAAAAAAACAATCCAAAAGATAAATGAAACCAAGAGCTGGTTTTTTGAAAAAATAAACAAGATTGACAAACCATTGGCAAGACTTGTAAGTACAGGGAAAGAGAAAACCCAAATAAACAGAATCAGAAATAAAAAGGGTGACATCACAACAGAAACCACAGAAATCCAAAAGATCATCAGAGATTACTTTGAGAGCCTGTATTCCGTGAAACATGAGAATCTAGAAGAAATGGATCAATTCCTGAAGTCCTATAACCTCTCAGGGGCTGAAACAAAAAGACCTCCAATACCTGAATAAGCCTATCACCATCGAGGAAATAGAAACAGTAATTAAAAAAGTCTTCCCAAACACAGAAGCCCAGGTCCAGACAGATTCACTAGTGAACTCCTACCAAACCTTTAAGGAGGACCTACTGCCAGTCCTTTTCAAGCTCTTCCAGGAAATAGAAGAAACAGAACACTCCCCAAACAACTTCTACGAGGCACATATCACCCCTGATACCCAAAGCAGGGAGAGACAACACAAAGAAAGAAAACTACAGACCAATATCCCTGATGAACACGGATGCTAAGATCTTCAACAAAAATACTAGCAAACAGAATCCAAAGACTCATCAAGAAGATTATACATCATGACCAAGTAGGATTCATCCCGGGAATGCAAGGATGGTTCAACCTTCGCAAGTAAGTAAATATAATACATCATATCAATAAAAGAAAAAAAAAAAACCATACGATCCTTTCAATAGACACAGAAAAAGCATTTGACAAGATCCAGCACCCGTTCATCATTCTCAATGGGGAAAAGTTGAAAGCCTTCCCCGTGAGATCAGGGACAAGACAAGGGTTGCCCACTCTCACCTCTTTTATTCAATATAGTACTGGAAGTACTTGCCATAGCAATCAGAGAAGAAAAAGGACATCAAGGGCATCCAGATAGGCAAGGAAGAAGTCAAGCTATCATTATTTGCAGATGACATGATATTATACCTAGAGAACCCTAAACTCTCTACCAAAAAACTCCTAGAAACAATAGATGCATATAGTAGAGTGGCAGGATACAAAAATTAACACCCAAAAAGTCGGTGGCTTTCCTATATACATATAACGAAAGAGAAGAAAGGGATATTAAGGAAACTATTCCATTCACAATTGTGCCACAGAAAATCAAATACCTAGGAATCAACTTAACCAAGTATGTAAAGAACCTGTACAAAGAAAACTACAAGACACTGCTCCATGAGATAAAAGAGGACACAAGGAAGTGGAAACACATTCCCTGTTCATGGATGGGGAGAATCAACATTGTCAAAATGGTAATACTCCCTAGAGCTCTGTACAGATTCAATGCAGTCCCTATGAGGATACTGATGACATTCTTCAAGGAAATTGACCAAACGCTCCTGAAATTTGTATGGAACAATAAACCCCCAATGATAGCTAAAGCAATTCTCAGGAAAAAGAAGATGGGAGGCATCACCTTTCCCAACTTCAAACTGTACTACAAGGCAGTAGTAATTAAAACAGCATGGTATTGGAATAAAAACAGACCTGTGGACCTATGGAATAGAATTGAGTATCCTAACACCCAACCTCAAACACATGATCATTTAATCTTTGATAAAGGTGCAATGAGTCTAAAATGGAGTAAGGAAAGCCTCTTCAACAAGTGGCGTTGGGAAAACTGGGCATCGACATGTAAAAAATGAATTTGGACCTGTGTCTAACACCATGCACAAAAATCAGATCAAAATGGATTAAAGATCTCAATATCAGACTCGAATCCATAAAGTACATTGAAGAAAATATAGGAAAAACCCTCCACGACATTGAAGCTAAAGGCATCTTCAAAGGTGAAACATCACTAACAAAGCAACTAGAAGAAAAGATAAACATATGGGACTACATGAAACTAAAAAGCTTCTGCGCCTCAAAAAGAAACAGTGACTAAGATACAAAAGCAGTCCACAGAATGGGAAAGAATATTCACCAAATACCCATCTGATAAGGGGTTAATATCCAGGATATATCAGGCACTGGTAGAACTTTACAGGAAAAAAACAAACAACCCCATCAAAAAAATGGGGAGAAGAAATGAACAGAAACTTCAGCAAGGAAGAAATTTGAAAGGCAAAAAACATATGAAAAAATGCTCATCATCACTAATCATCAGAGAGATGCAAATCAAAACAACAATGAGATACCACTTTACACCACAGAGACTGGCACATATTCAAAAGAGCAAGAACAACAAGTGCTGGCGTGGATGTGGGGAAAAGGGGACACTCATCCATTGTTGGTGGGAATGCCGGCTGGTACAGCCTTTCTGGAAAAACAATATGGAATTTCCTCCAAAGACTAGAAATTGCACTCCAATTTGACCCAGCCATACCACTCCTGGGAATTTACTCTGGGAAACCAAAAATACACAGCGGAAACACTATCCCTACTTTTATGTTCATAGCAGCATTATTCACAATAGCCAGAATCTGGAAGCAACCCGAGTGCCCGAAAATCGATGACTGGATAAAGAAACTTTGGTACATCTACACAATGGAATACTATGCAGCTCTTAGGAAAAATGAAGTTATAAAATTTGCCTATAAATGGATGGACATGGAGAAGATTATGTTGAGTGAAATTAGCCAGAATATAGCGCCCGCATGGCAGAGCCTGGCAAGCTGTCCAATGCGTGTTCGATATGCCAAATCCAGTAACAGAAATGTTTATTTTCCTGACCCTGAAAGAGCCCTTAATACGGCAGCAGTAAGAAAGGCAAACAAGCAGTGCCAGACAAAGTTTCATGGCCATCCTAGGCTGCCAAAACGAAGAAGGAATAAAATTACTGTCTGTACTTTCAATGCACGCACACTGGCATCGGAAGCATATATTGAGGATCTGATGCTGCAAGCAAAAAAAGATCAAGTACGACATCATTGGTCTGACTGAGACGAGGAGGCGCCAGTTGCATCATGCTGTATTTGACACCGAGAAGAATTGTTCCTTGGAACATGCGACGAAAGAGGCATCGGTGGCGTTGGTGTCCTTTGTCAACACGAACATGGCCGTCAACATTGATTCATTTGAATGCCTTACAAACCGAATAGGACGATTACACTTGAAGAGATGTGGCCCACTGCCAGCAATTTCTATCTTCATTGTCTACGCACCAACATCCACATACAAAGAAGATGAAATTGAGAAATTCTACATGGAATTGGAGGAGTTCTATAAAAAAAGATCACACCTTCTACAAGATCATAGTCGGTGATTTTAATGCCAAGATAGGACCAAGAAGATCGGCTGAAGAACTCCACATCGGGACCCATGGCCTAGAATGGAACGAACAGGGTGAGAGACTATCTGAGTTCATCATGTCCACCAAGGCCATTCATGGGAACTCACAGTTCCAGAAAGCTGAAGCGAAACGATGGACATGGGAATCTCCTGGCGGACAGTTCCACAATGAAATAGACCACATCATCTTCAATCAACGGTTTTGTCTGACCGATGTAGCTGTCGCCCCCAAATTCCAAACAGGATCAGACCACCGCCTCCTTCAGTGCAAAATTCTACTTCCCGCAATGGGGAGAAAAGGCTGCAAAGTTTAAGAAGAGAACTCCCAGAACGACCACCAACTGGGAACTCTTTGGCACCATTGCAGCAACATGGGAAGATACCATCATTGACGACATCGATGAAGAATACAACCGACTGGTTCAGCACCTCCATGATTGTGCGAAGAATGCTGAGAGAGAGAAAGACACAAAAGGACGCCTGTCTTCAGAAACTCTCGAGCTCATTCGCCAACGTGGCAAGGCGCGAGCCTCAGGAGACCAAATGCTAACATCCAAGCTTGCTAAACAGTGCAGAGAAGCGATAAAAGAAGACCTCAAAGACAGAAGAGCAGAAATACTGGAAGATGCAGCAGAAGCCGGGAAAAGCATTCGCGACTGCCCGCCTGTCCTTTGCCAACTATAAGACCAAGATGACTGCCCTCCGACGCCCTGATGGATCTATCACATCTTCCAGAAAGGCAATGGAGAAGATTATCCATGACTTCTACTCAAATCTCTTTGATAGCCACATCCACCTGCCCGCATACCAAATTCCACAGGATGGATATGTCATTCCCAGCGTTCTCCCTTCTGAAATCCGACATGCCATCTCGCCAGTAAAGAAGGGAACAGCACCAGGCCCAGACAAAGTCAGACCTGAACACCTGAAGAATCTGCCGCCGGTACTCATCAATACACTAGCTCGGCTCTTCACACGCTACCTGTCCGAATGCAAGGTGCCCTCCCAATGGAAAACCAGCAGGACAGTTCTACTGTTCAAGAAGGGAGACATTCACGACATCGGCAACTATCGCCCCATCTGCCTGTTGTCTGTCATCTACAAGCTGTTTACACGAGTCATCCTGAACAGGATTAGCAGAACACTAGATGAAGGACAACCATGCGAGCAAGCAGGCTTCCGGAAAGGATTCAGCACAATCGACCACATCCACACGGTAACCAAGCTCATTGAGGTTTGTAGGGAGTACAAGATGCCGCTCTGTCTCACGTTCATTGATTTACAGAAAGCCTTTGATTCTGTGGAGACTGAAGCAGTCATCGAAGCCCTAGCCAAACAGGGCGTTCAAACCCAATACATCAAGATCCTTCGTGAGCTGTATTACGGATTCACCACCAGGATCTCACCATTCTACAAAGAAGTGATCATTAATGTGAAAAGAGGGGTTCGACAGGGTGATACCATTTCACCAAAACTCTTCAGCGCCACCCTCGAGAACATCATGCAACAATTAGAATGGGAAGGAATGGGAGTGAAGATAGATGGTCGGCAACTACACCACCTCCGCTTTGCTGATGACATCGTTCTAATAACACCAAACATTAGCCAAGCGGCACAAATGCTGGCTGACTTTGACCGAGAATGTGGAAAGGTAGGTCTACAGCTGAATCTAAAGAAAACTATGTTCATGAAGAATGAACTAGTTCCAGAGGCCCCATTCACTCTCAATGGAACAAACATCTCTGAATGCAGCAGTTATGTGTACCTAGGTCGAGAAATCAACATGATGAACGACCTAAAACCTGAGCTGCGCAGGAGGAAGAGAGCGGCATGGAATGCCTTCAAAGGCATCGAAGAAATAGCTAAAAGGACAAAGAATCTCCGGCTCCGGGCACATCTCTTTGACTCCACCGTTCTCCCTGCATTAACATAAGCCTCAGAGACCTGGGCCCTACGAAAGCAGGATGAGAATGCTATTCGGGTCTCCCAGAGAGGGAATCGAAAGAGCTATGCTTGGAATATCACGCCTCACTCAAGTGAGAGAAGGAATCCGGAGTTCTGACCTCCGTCGCTATTCCAGAATCAGGGATGCTGTCTCGTTTGCCAAGGCATCGAAAAATCAGATGGGCTGGACATGTAATGCGATTTGGAGACAACCGCTGGACTAGAGCCATTACCGAATGGATCCCACGGGATATCAAAAGATCACGTGGCCGCCCACCTACAAGATGGTCAGACTTCCTTGTAAAGACCCTGAAGGAACGGTTTGAGGCTCTTCATATTCCTGAATCAACCAGATGTCATTGGGCTACATTGGCACGTGATAGGGTCCAATGGAAATGTTACTGGCGCCCGCTCGAGCAAATCGATGAATAACGGGATTCAAGTGATCAAGTGATCAAGTGAAATTAGCCAGAAGGAGAGAGAGAGACAGATACAGAATGACTGCATTTATTTGCATGCCATAAATATATATGTACATATTAAGATACCAATATCCAAGGTCAAGTGAAACATATATCAGGAGGTCTTGTCAAAGGTGGACATTATCACAAGCGTGTGGGAGTCAGAGGTTAGGTAAGACAGAAAATGGAACAGTGTGCTAATAATTGTCGAGGGTACTAATGCCAACCTAGAACTGAGCATTAAATAGAGGCAAAAGGATACACATGACAACCTTTTAATGTATGTTCTGTAATCCATAGTCTGGAAGGGAAGGAAAAGAGAAAGAGAGAGAAAGGGAAAGAAATAAAGAACCTGCCATGGAGGTGGGCTGGGGAAGGGGGAGGGAACCTGGGACGTTGGTGGTGGGAGATGGGCACTGGTGGAGGGATGGGTGCTGGAACACTGTATGACCAAAACCCAAATATAAACTTTTTAATTGTATATCTTTGTAACTGTAAAAAAAAAAAAATTAAAAAAATGTATGATCACTTAATTTTTGATAAAGGAGCAAAAAATATGAAGTGGAGGAGGAAAGCCTCTTCAATAAGTGGTCATGGGAAAATTAGGCTGTTACATGTTAAAAATGAACTTAGACCTTTTCCTCATGCCATGCACAAAAGTGAATCAAATGGATTAAAGATCTCAATATCAGACCTGAATCCATAAAGCATATCAAAGAAAACAGGCAAAAACCCTCCATGACATCAAAGCTAAAGGCATATTCACCACTAACAGAGCAACTGAAAGCAAAGATAATCGTGTGGAACTACATGAAACTAAAACGTGTCTGCACCTCAAAAGAAACAGTGACCAAGATACAAGGACAGTCCATGGAGTGGGAAAGAATATTTACCCAATATGCATCTGATAATATATCCAAGATATATTAAGCACTGGTTGAACAAGAGAAAAACAGCCAACCTCATAAAATATGGGGAGAAGAAATATATTTATTTATTTTTGTATTTTGCTTTTTTTGGGGTCACAGCTGCCGATGCTCAGGGACTACCCCTTGCTGTGCATTTAGGAATTACTCCTTTTGGTGCTTGGGGACCATTAGGGATTCTGGGGACCAAACCAGGGACATCCATGTGCAAGGTAAAGTCCCTACCTGCTGTGCTATTCCTTGGGCCCCAAACAGGGACATTTTATCATTCATTCATTCATTCATTCATTAATCATTTGTTCGCTCGTTCGCTCGTTGCTTTTTGGGTCACACCCGGCCATGATCAGGGATCAGTCCTGGCTCTACACTCAGGATTTACTCCCGGCGGTGCTCAGGGGACCATATGGGATGCCGGGGAATCGAACCCAGGTTGGCCGCGTGCAAGGCAAACGTCCTACCTGCTGTGCTATTGCTCCAGCCCCTAAACAGGGACATTTTAGAGGCAATGTCGGAGCCAGCAGGAGAAGAAAAAGAGAGTCTAGTTCCAGGAACAAGACTCATCCCTCCCCTGGAGTCCACTGTCCCATCTAGGGTCCTGAATGAAGGAAGCAGGATGAAATGAGGTGTTAGGAATGTGGGTGTTGCAGGTACTGCAACACAGGGTGGAATCAGCCCCTCAGGAAGACTCAGCTCAGTACCTGTTATCATGAAGGACAGTCTATGGTTGGCGGCCATGGGATAAAGAATGGCCTCTTCCCTCAGTTCCTGAGGGTGCTCTCAGGGGGAAGAGGGGCCTCATCAAGTGAAGGAGCTGGGGCCTGTGTCCAGCAGGAGAGTGAGGGATGCGCCTCAGTCAGGAGCTTGGCTGTCACTGGTATTTGCTTTTTTGCTTGTTGACTTCCTGTGGGCACTGATACCTCTGAAATGTCAGCGAGAGAGCAAGCGAAGCAAGACAGAAAGCGCACACATGTGAGAGAGAGAATACTGTGTTACATAGTATTCTTTAATACTTTAAGCAATGAAACAACTAATTTGTGAGATACTGCTATAGCACAAAAATGGTCATATTTAGTTTTATTATTTTTGTGGTATTTGGGCCACACCCAATCATACAGCTTACTCCTGGCTCTGTGCTCTGGGATCACTCTTGGGATCAGGGCAGCCTACTATTGCCAACTGAAGCTGCGTGCAATGCTACTGTCTTCCCCCTGGCCTCGTGCTCTCCTCTGTAATTTGCGCCTTTTGAAATTATTTCATTCATGGGAGATTTCTTCTGATATTGCTGTTGAGGGTTTAAGTGAATGTCTGACATTTGGTAAAAGTCCTACATGCATGAACAGGCAGTGGGCAGCCACATAGCTGCAGGACTGTGTGCCGTGGGTGTAGGCAGAGCAGCAGCATCCATAGGTTATGGTCCAACCTCAAGGGGGTCATGTAAGAACTTGACCCCATGGAGAAGAGAAGCCTGAACATGGTGTCACTCCCACACAGTGCTTGGGCATGTGGGTCATAGCACGAAGGCATGTAAACTGCCCCGGCTCACAGCACACACAGGGTTGGTGACAGGAATATCACAGTGTTCAAACAGTCACACGTAATCAGACCCAGGAATAACAGTAACTGTTGGTGATCAGGGTGGCAAAAGAAGCTCTCATTCACACAGAGCACACGCCACAGTGACCAGAGCGGAGCTGAGTCTGTTGCTGCAGAGACATGGCAAAGGGCAGAGCTGACTCTTGCACTGAGTGGGAAAAACAGCTGCATCTACACACCCAAGGGAGTCCTGTGTCATGGCGCACTGAAATCTGAGGGCCCCCTGATGTCAGCACGTAGGAGTGCCTCCTCTGAAAATGTATGGCCCCAGGGAGAGGGAACACATTCTCTGCTGTGCCACGGGTCCACCCCAACCCTCAGTGTAGGCAGACGGTGGTCACACAATGTTCCTGTGGTGCTAGTTACTGGTCATGCCTCAGAGACCCCCTGGCGCTATTAGCAAAGATGGAGAGAAGCATAGTGTGACCTCACTTCTCCCCTTGTCTGTGAGGGTCACACACACATTTCTTACACAGTCTCTGAGGCCGGGATTCCACCCACTTCACAGTGCTCAATTGGCAGAGACAAGGCAGTATGTGGCCCCAGGAGGCCAGGGAATGTGTGCTTGTAAGTCTCAGTGCAACTGGCATCCTGTGGCGTGTTGGTGCAGAAGGTAGGAGGGTTCTCAGGGTAAACAGTGGCTCCTTTGAGGACCAGATGGGACCAGGATGAGGCTCCCTCAGGGCTGAGACCCGAAGCTCACACCCAGCTCCTGGGTGAAGTGAGTCTACAGGAGAGCAGATCCGGGAAGTGGATTTAGGTCTTTGAGGTGCTCGGTGACTCTCTTCCATTTTCTGTTCTGAAGAAGGATCTGGAGAGCACTTCAAACGATTCTTGGCCAGCTTGCCTGTGGCTCAAAGCCAGGGTGCTAGATGTTGTGTTCCTTGAACTTTGGGCAGGGAGGAGCTAGGCTCCACAGTGCCTAGTAATCTCCTGGGTGATACTACTTGGGGAATGGACGGAGGGTCAGCAGCACGAAAAGTTCACATTGGAACACATGTACATCACTCAGGCCTTTTAAAAACCATTACCCTGTCTGTTATCTGGTAGCATAAACCTTACCTGGTCCTCTGTTCACAGGGCTGATAGGACATGCTGTTTGGAACTCCCCATGATTCATGATTAACATCTCTGCATGATTAGTCTAGAAATATCCTAATGGTTCCTATCTGATTCCTAAAAAAAAACAAAACAAAACAAAAAAGCCAAAACTTGCCACTTTATTGCGATGACAGCACTGACGCTGAGTAACTGAAGTTATTCCAAGGAATGGCTGTGAAGTTTGCACTTTACTTTGTGGACCTCAAATTCCAGGCATCTGTGCTTTTGCGAATGCACCTGTGAACTGACCTGGTCCTTTCTCACCCGATACCGAGGGGTAGCCAGAAATCACTGAGTGCAGTATTCAATTCAGACAATGTCTCCATCAAGCACAAAGAGCAAAGCTACAATGTAGGTCGAGGATCGAACAAAGCCTCAGATTTTCCTACCAGTGCAGCAGCTGCCAAAAGATATCAACCAGGGCTACAGCCATAGGACAGCAGGTAGGGTGTTTCCCTTGCACATGGCATACCTGGGTGATCCCTGACATCCCATATGGTCCCCAAGTACCTTGAGGAGTGATTCCTGAGTGCAGAACCAGGAGTAACCACTGAACATCCGTGGTGTTACCCAAAGAACAAAAGAAAACAAATGTAATTAGTTGTTAGCACATCTACGATTTTTTGTACTTTATTTTATTTATTTATTTATTTATTTATTTATCTATTTATTTATTTATTTATTTATTTATTTATTTAGGTTGTAGGTACACAGGCTGTGGAAACACAGCTGGCAATTGTCAGGGTTTACTCCTGGATGTGTTCATGGATTACATCTGGCAGTATTCTGGGAACCATATGGAGATCCAAGGATCAAACCAGGGTTAGCGGGTAAGACTTGCCTCTGAACTGCTGTAGTATCACGGCTAACCCTACCATGTCTTAATCAAGAAGACATGGACACTGGATCTTTATATTTTTACTCAATAATCTGGCCAGGGCAGAGCCAATGTCCCGGTTCCGTAGGCTGTAGATGATGGGGTTCAAGAATGGGGGTACCATAATGTAAAACACAGCCGTGAGCAAGTTCAAAAAAGGAAGGTTTATCTGCCACTGGACCTAAGACAGCCATGAGTCCAGAAATTACAAACAGGATGAGGATGAGCAGCTGTGGGGTGCAGGTGGACATGGCCTTGTTGCGGGCCTCTGCTGATCGCATCTTCAGCACAGCAGAGAATATGTTCACATAGGACATGACCAAGGATGTGAAACAGCCCACAGTGATGCTACAGCTGACAGCAACAATGATAAATTCACAGAACTGTACCTCAGGCGACGATATCCTCATGACTTGAGGGATGTCACAGAAATATTGGTGGATGACATTGGACTTTGTGAAGGGCAGCCGGAACATGTTCCCTGTGTGGACACTGGAATAGACCAGCCCTGTGGCCCAGGTGCCCCCTGCAGCCTGCGTGCACATCCGGGGTGACTGTCAGCCCATAGTGCAGAGGGTGACAGATGGCGACATAGCGATCATAGGACATCACTACCAGCAACACCAGATCAGCAGAAACAAACATAATTTGTAGGAATATCTGGGCGGCGCATTCAGCAAGGGAGATGACTGAGCTGCCTGTCAGGGAGTTGATGATCATTTTGGGGACAGTGACAGAGATGCAGCAGAGGTCAATGAAGGACAGGTTGGTGATGAAGAAGTACATGGGGGCATGCAGATGGGGGTCACTGATGATGGCACTGATGGTCAGCAGGTTTCCTGCCATGGCCCCCAAGTAGACCCCCCAGGAACAGTGCCCCCTGCAGGAGCTGCAGCTGGCGGGAGCCGGAGATGTCCATGAGCAGAAACTCGGTGAAGGCTGTGATGTTGTCCATGAAAACTGAGGACCCGTGGGCACCTGGGAGGAGGCAGGAGTGAATGGCTGCGCAGGAGGGAGCAGCCTCCACCTCAGGGGATGCCATTCCCAGTCCTCCCATGTACACACAGGGATGCACAGGGTCTTCCTTGCTTCTTTTTGTCTGTCCTGGAGGGTCAGCAGCTCATTTCAGACACTGGGGGCAGAGACTTAAGGGAATGGAGCATCAAAAGAGTCTGTGGTGAGCCAGTGCCTCCCCTGTGTCCCTCCCTCCTCCTCCCCAGACAGCTCCATTGCCTCAGTGCCAGCTGCAACATATCCAAAACCCAAGAGTGAGATTCCTCCCTCCCCCACACCCATGTCTCAGATTTTCCTGAAATCCCTTCATCAAGTCCAAGGATCCTAATTAGAGTAAATTTGTTCTGATTGTGTCATGACCTCTAAATAACAAGAAAAACCTGTTCATCTAAATATTCCTTTTCTGGAGAGGGAGAGAGATGCAGAGACAGAGACAGAGAGAGACAGAGAGAGATAAAGAGAGGAAAAGGGGGTACCTGCTATTGAGGCAGCTTGGGGGTAGGCGGGAGGGCATTTGGGTACATTGATGATGGGAATGGGGCACTGTGGAGGGATGGGTGCTGGAATACTGTATTACCAAGAACCAATTATGAACACCTTTGTAATTGCATGTCTCATGGTAGTATAATAAAAATAAAAAAAATATTCTTTTTCTAGTTAAGTTTAATCAGTGAGTAAATAATTATCGTTGGAAACCAATATCTGGGGGTAAATTTTGTCTATTCATTTATTATTAAGAGTGTGTTATAATTGTATCATTATTCCCAAAACATTGAGGGAAAATGTAATTAGTTACTGTCCATGGTGTGTGTCTGTTATGTGTGTGTACATATGTACATATATACATACATATATATATATGTGGTAGATATTTATATCATTGCGAGATAGGCAGAGATGTTTGGTAAATTATGTATGAATTTGCTTTGAATACCTTTAGTCATTGTATTATATAACAACCATGTTTGCCAGCACAGTTTACGTTTTATCCTGACTGTTCTGAAGTCATGTCTTTGATAAGAAATGGTGACATCAGTCAGCAGGTGGACATCATGTCTGAGGACACAGGGCATTTGGAATGAGCAGGCCTCCAGTTTTCCTCACTCTGGGCACCCGCACACACTGGTGAGGGCAGTCCCTCCTGGGTTCAGCCCCTCAGGTTGCCTTTGGTACTCTGGGAGCTGCTTCACCTGCATGGGCCCTTGTGAAGGTGACTCTGGCCTGTGTAGGCCCCTTTCTCCTAGAGGTCAAACAGAAGGTGGCCCTGCCTGATCCTGAGGACACAGGGCAGGCCAGTCACTGGCGGGGACACTCAGCAGAGTCTCTGTGTCCAGGAGGAGGCGTGGGGGTGTTAGTGAAAACAGCTCCCACAGGCACAGACACACAACCCCCCATAGTGCTGGAGACACTCACTCACCTCATGGCCTGTCCTGGAGACGAACATAGATACCTTATGTCCTCCAGGGCCTGGCTCAGGGATCGGTCATCTCAGTGCCTGGGCAGTATTCCTGGAAGGGCAGTTTCCTGTATTTGCAGCTGCATTCACTGTCCAGAGAGTGACCGAATGTCAACATCCCAGGAGATGGGGCAGCTGAAAGTCAGAGCATATGTAGCATCAGTCATCTGAATACATGAAGACACCGCACCAGGTTTTGTGACCCAGATTGCTACAGCCAGGGAGAGGGACTGACCCAGGGTCCGTGGAGTGCAGGGCCTGGGCTGACTCTGCTGCTGCCTCTGCTCTGAGACCTGTTGAAACTGGCTTGTGAGGGACTTGCTGTGGCTCAGTGCTAGTATCTCTGACCCTCCTTCTTAACAGTCTGGTTTCTTGGGAGGCAACACTGGGTCAGCCCCTGGGCAGAGGGACCCACCTCTAGAGATACTCCTTCTGTGCCTAGGGAATCCTGGTATTGAAGAATCATTTCCTCAGCAAAGCAATTAGCAACGTTTTCTGAAACACCTGATGCCTCTAGACTAAGTTTTTAAAGTGTTGGAGATTAAAACCGTCATATACACAGTGTAATCAATAATGTACTTTTTTACATTGGGATATCGACAATTCCTAATATGAGACATTTTCATTGATTTTCTGAAATAAACACATACTACAGACGCATGTAAGATGAAACTTTACCAAAAAATTGTTTGGCCACTTTCAGTGATGCTCAGGGGTTGTTCTGGGCAGTACAGGGATCAAACCCATGTTGGCTGTGAGCAAGGCAAGTGTCCTACTCTCTATACTATTCCTCTATTCCTCTGGCCTGACAAAATGGAATTTTTAATAGCATATGTGTGTTTCCAGCTACTATTCTAAACAAACAAGGACTAATACGAGGTAATGTGGGAGGTCAGTGTGAGAAGAAAGAGGCACAGAACTCTGATCTCAAGGCTCAGAGAAGGGCTGCAAGGACAAGGACCCCTTGTCCTCCCAGCCATCCTCTGTCCAATCTGGTACTCTAGGTGAAGGAAGCAAGGTGAAAGGAGGTGTTAAGAAATGGGGTGTTACAGAGACTGGCACATATCCAAAAGAGCAAGAACAACAAGTGCTGGCGTAGATGCTGGGAATAGGGGATTCTCATCCATTGTTGAGATGGTCAATAGCCTGGTACAGCATTTTTGGAAAACAATATGGACATTCCTCCAAAGACTAGAAATTGAGCTCCCATTTGACCTAGCCATACCACTCCTGGGTATATACCCTGGGAAGCCAAAAACACAAAGTGGAAACACCAATGCACTTTTATTTTCATAGCAGCACTGTTCACAATAGCCAGAATCTGGGAATAACCAGTGTTCCCTAAAATTGATGACTGGATAAAAAAACTTTGGCACATCTACACAATGGAATACTGTGCAGCTGTTAGGAAAAATGAAGTTATGAACTTTTCCTATAAATGGATGGGCATGGAGAGGATCATGTTGAGTGAAATTAGCCAGAAGGAAAAAGACAGATATAGAATGACTGCATTTATTTGCATGACATAAATATATATATATGTACATATTATGATACCAGTATCCAAGGTCAGGCAAAACATGGATCAGGAGGTCTTATCAAAGGTGGAAATTATCACAAACCTGTGGGAGTCAGAGTTTAGGTAAGACAGAGAATGAAACAGTGTGCTAATAATCGTCGAAAGTGCTAATACCAACCTAGAACTGAGTATTAAATACAGGCAAAATGATACACATGACAAACTTTTAAGGTATGAATTGTAATCCACAGTGTGTAAGGGAAGGAAGAGAGAAAGAGAGAGAAAGAGATAAAGAACCTTACATAGAGGCAGGCTAGGGGAGGGGGGAGGGAATTGGGGACATTGGTGTTGGGAAATGGGCACTTGTTGAGGGATTGTTTGAAACACTGTATGACCGAAACCCAAATATGAACATCTTATGAACATCTTTGTAATTGTATATCTCACAGTGGTATAATAAAATATTAAAAAAAAGAAATAGGGCGTTGAAGGTGCCACCACTGAGTCTGAGATACCGGACAGGGCCAGCCCACAGGAAGAATAGCTCAGCTCCTGTTACAAGAGTGACCACGCACAGTTGGTGGCCACAAGGTCAAGAATGGCCTCTTCCCTCAGCTCCTGTGGGATCCTCTAAGGGGGAAGTGGGGCCTCAGCAGGCGAGGGAGCTGGGGTCTGAGCGCAGCAGGAGAGTGAGGGATGCACTTCAGCAAGGAGCCTGTCTCTCACTGGTGTTTTCACTCTTCTTGTTGAGTTTCTGTGGGCACTGACCCCTCTGTAATATATAGAGAGATCCTGTGTCTTACATTGGGCTTTTAAATCAGGAAATGATTAATTTGTGAGATGTTACTGTGGCATGACTCTGGTTATATTTAGTTTTAGTTAATTTTGTGACTTGCAGCCAAACCTAGTGGTACTATGACTTACTATAGGTTCTGAACCCTGGGATTATTCTTGGTGGGATCAGGGCATCTTACACTTGCCAACTCAAGCCAGGTTTGGCTGCATGATGGCAAGTGCCTTATCCCTTACCTCACTCTAGCTTCTGAACATGTGCACCTTGTTGTATCACTTTGTTGGGGTAGATTTCTTCTGACATTAGTCATTGAGGGCCTAAGGGAAGGTCCAGCATTTAGTGTCAGTTCTGTGTGCATGAACCGTCTCTCTGCAGTCGCTGTGCACAGACATCTCTGACCTTCTGAACTGACCCGATGCGTAACTCACTCTGGTTCTACAGGCAATGGGCAGCCACACAGCTGCAGGATTGTGTGCTGCAGGGTAGACAAAGTGGCAACATCCATAGGCCTTATGCTGCCTCAGGGGTTCGTGTAAGAACTTAACCCCATGGGACAGCGAAGCCTGATCATGGCATCACTCCAAAATAGTGCTTGGACATGTGCATCCTGGCACAGAAGGCGTGAAAGCTGCCCTGACTCACAGCACACAGGGGTGGTGACAGGAAAATCACAGTGTTCAAATAGTCACATGTCTGCAGACATAGGAATGACAATAACTGTTGGTGATCAGGTGGAGAAGAAGCTCTCATTCACAAGCCCCAGTGACCAGAGCAGAACTGAGTCTGTGGCTGCAGAGACACAGCAAAGGGCAGAGCTGACTCTTGGACTGCATGGAAAGAGTGGCCACTCTCACCCTTTACAATACTCGACAGAGCTTCAAGGCAGGGCACTGGGGTCGACAGAGCCCCAGGCAGGGCACATGTAACACACAGGATCTCTCTATATATTACAGAGGGGTCAGTGCCCACAGAAACTCAACAAGCAGAGAGAAAACAGCAGTGAGAGACAGGCTCCTGGCTGAAGTGAATCCCTCACTCTCCTGCTGGGCTCAGGCCCCAGCTCCCTTGCCTGCTGAGGCCCCACTTCCCCTTAGAGGATCCCACAGGAGCTGAGGAAAGTGGCCATTCTTGACCTTGTAGCCACCAACTGTGCATCGTCACTCTGCTAACACGAGCTGAGATAGTTTTCCTGTGGGCTGACCCTGTCCGCTATCTCAGACTGATGGGCCTGGGGTCAGCACGTAGCAGTGCCCCTTCTGACAAAGTGTGGCCCTAGGGAGAACTCATTGTCTGTTTTGACACAGGTCCATCTTAACCCTCAGTGCTGGCGGAAAATAGTCAGATGATGTCCATGTCATGCTTGTGACTGGTCATGTCTCAAAGCCCACTGGACCCATCAACAAAGATGGAGAGAAGCATATTGTGACTTTGGCTCTTCCCATGTCCCCAATGGTCAGACACACACATTTTTACACAGACTCTGAGCCTGGGGTTCCAGTCACCACACGGAGTTCATCTAGCAGAGACAAGGCTGCAGGAGGTAACCAGGAGCAGAAGTTAAAGCATCCTGTGGGTCACTGGTGCAGATGGGATGGAGCATTTTCAGGGTGCAAACAATGGCTCCTTCCAGGGTCAGATACGACCAGGATGAGGCTCCCTCCGGGCTGAGTCAGGCTGCTCACACCAAGCTCCTGGTGAAGTGACTCTGCATACTGAGCAGGTGCCTGGAAGTGAACTCCAGGCTTTGAGGGGTTCAGAACCTGTCACCAAAATTAACTATTCCTGTAAAAGGATTTGAAGAGCACTTCTGGTGATTCTTGGCTAGCTTGGCTGTGTGAGGGCTTGCTATGTGGGTACACCAGATGGTTCCGAGTCGTCCCAGGGCTGGGACTGCTAACAGTACAGAAGGAGATTCAGCAGCACACAAGACCCACAGTGGAAAGCAAGTATATCACTTGGGCCCCTTTCCAAAATGTCACCCTTCCCATCACCAGGTAGGACAACCCTTACCTGTGCCTATGTTCAGACATCTGATTGGACATGCAGGTCAGAGTTCATATGATCCGTGATGAACTTCTGTGTGATTAGGCCTAAATACCCTTATGGCTCCTACCAAATTTTTAAAACTTAAAAAAAAATAAATCTCACCCCTTTTTTGCCATAGTGATGCTGATGTCGAATGTCCAAAGTCACTACAGGGCGTGTCTGTGAAATTTGTGCTTTAGTTTGTGATGCTTACATTCAGGGAAGTTGTGCACTTGTGATTGCACCTGTGAGTTGAGCTGATCCTCTGCTTCCATATATCAAGCGGTACCTAGGAATCCCTGAGGGCATGAGAATTGCCAGCAGCATTACTGAAAAGCATGAAGAGCAGAGCTGCATCGTTGGTCCAGGATCAAGCTAACTCATTTGTCTGCCAATGCAGCTGTAACCAGAAGATGCCAACCAGTCTGTTAGGACCTCTACATTATTTTGCAGTTTTGGTTGTGGGTACACAAAAGGCAACTGTCAGGGCTTATTTCTATATGTGTTCAGGAATCACTCCTGGGGTACTCCAGGTCAATATGGAGAACTAGGGATCAAACTAGTATTAGCAGGGACAAGGAAGTCTCTGACCTGCTTTAATCTCATGCCTGACCCTACCATGTCTTAATCAAGAAGACGTGGACACTGGATCTTCAAATTTTTGCTGAACAATCTGGCCAGTGCAGAGCCAATGTCCCGGTTCCGTAGGCTGTAGATGATGGGGTTCAGAAATGCGGGTACCATGGTGTAGAACACAGCAGTCAGCAAACTTGAAAGGGAAGGTTTCTCTGCTATCGGACCTAAGACAGCTGTGATTCCAGAAACAAAAAACAGGATGAGTATGAGCAGCTGTGGGGTGCAGGTGGACATGGCCTTGTTGCGGGCCTCTGCTGACCGCATCTTCAGCACAGCAGAGAATATTCTCACATAGGACAGGACCAAGGAGGTAAAACAGCCCATGGCAATGCCAGAGCTGACTGCAAGGATGACGAACTCACAGAACCGGACCTCGGATGACGATATCCTCATGATTTGAGGAATGTCACAGAAATATTGGTGGATGATGTTGGACTTTGTGAAGGGCAGCCGGAACATGTTCCCTGTGTGGACACTAGAATAGACCAACCCTGTGGCCCAGGAGCCCCCTGTTGCCTGCGAGCACATCCGAGGGGTGACTGTCAGCCCATAGTGCAAAGGGTGACAGATGGCAACATAGCGGTCATAAGACATCACCACCAGGAATGCCAGATCTACAGAAATAAACACAATCTGTAGGAAGATCTGGGCGGCACATTCAGCAAGGGAGATGGTCGAGCTGCCTGTCAGGGAGTTGATGATCATTTTGGGGACAGTGACAGAGATTAGGCAGAGGTCAATGATGGACAGGTTGGTGATGAAGAAGTACATGGGGGGCGTGCAGGCGGTGATCGCTGATGATGGCGCTGATGGTCAGAAGGTTCCCAGTTAAACCCCCAGGTAGACTCCCAGGAACAGCGCCCCCTGCAGGAGCTGCAGCTGGCGGGAGCCAGAGATGTCCATGAGCAGGAATTCGGTGAAGGCCGTGACGTTGTCCATGAGAGCTGAGGGGCTGTGGGCACATGGGAGGTGGTGGGAGTGAGGACAGGGGCAGGAGAGGACAGCCTCCACCTCCTCCTCTTCTCCTCAGAGTCTGCACAGGCAGATGCACAGGCGCCTCCCCTGCCTTTAGGGTGTCTCTATCCTGCTGTTCATTTCAGATACTGGGGAGCCGAGCCTTAGGGGGATGAGCACCCTGAGAATCTGTGGTGAGGGAAGCCCCTCCCTCTCTCCTTCCACCCTTATTCTACTCGGAAAGTGCCTCAGTGACACTTGCCAACATATCTAAGCCCCAAGGGTGAAGACACTGCAGCTCCATAACCCTACACCCTCAACACTCTGATTTTTCAGATGCGTTCATCTTGTCCAAGGATTCCAATTACAGTAAATTTTCTCTGGTTCTATTATGAGCTCAACGAACAAGGAAAAGCTATTCATTTAAATATTCCTTTTTCCTAGTCAATTTTATTCAGTGGGTATATAATTATGTTTGAAAAACCAGAATTCTCTCTCATAAATTTTGTAAAATTAAACCATTTATTATTCAAAGTGTGCTATAATTTTAATATTATTCCCACAGCATTGAAGCAAATAGTCTTTGTCCTTTGTATTTGTGTATATATGTATCTGATTATATATGGCAGATATGTATATCAGTTAAGACATGTTTGTAATATGTGAATTTGCTAAGTACACCTTTACATCATTGCATTCTTTACCGTTCATGTTTGCTATCACAGTTTTTATTATATTCTGACTCTTCTGTAGTCTGTTCTTAGATAAGAGTTGGTGACCAGAGTCAGTGAGTGGACATCATGTTCCAGGGCACAGGGCATGGGAACAGGCAGGCCTCTAACTGCACTTGCTCTGGGTACCCGCACACACTAGTGAGGACAGTCTCTCTTGGGCTCAGCCCCCCAGGGAGTTTGTGGTTCTCTGGGATCTGACTCACCTGCAGGGGCCCTTGTAATGGTGACTTCAGCCTGAGTGGGCTCCGTTCTCCTATAGGCTAGAGCAGGAGGTGGTGTCGCCTGTTCAGGTTACACAGGACAGGGTTTTCACCGAGGGACACTTAGCAGTCTCTGAGTCCAGGAGGCTGGTGTGGGCGTGTTGTTGGAAACAGCTCCCACGGACACAGATCCACAGCTCCTGCAATGCTGGAGATGCTTCACTCACCACATGGCCTGTCCTGGCGATCTGCGCACACACCAATGTGCTCTCCAGAGACTGGTCAGGTTCAGTTAGGGATCAGTCATCTCTGTGCCCAGGTAGAGCTCCAGCCACGGCAGTTTTCTGTCACTGTAGCTGCCACCACTGCCCAAAGAGTGACCAAACACGGACATCATGGGAGACAGAGCAGTTGATAGCGAGAGCAGAAGCTGCATCACGGGAAGGGTTCTGAGCACACGTTGGCACTGGACCAGGTTCTGTGACCCAGACTTTTTAGAGTTAGAGGTAGGGCTGCCCTAGGCTCCCCAAGTTAGAGCCCAGGCTGCCTCTGCTGCTGTTTGCTTCGAGTTGTTGTGGCTTCTGTGTGAGATACGCTCTGAGGCTGGGTGCTGGTGCCTCTGCCCCTCCTTCTTATCAGCCTGGTTTATTGGGTGGCACTGCTGGGTCAGCCCTGGGGCAGAGGGACCCACCATCAGAGATGTTTTTTTCTGTGCCTTGGGAATTGGGCATGGTAGAATCATTTCCTCAGCAAGCAATTACCAACATTTTTGAAACACCTGGTGCCATTAGAGCAGGTTTTCAAAGTCTTTGAGGTTAATACATTTTCATATTCACAGTATAATCAATAATGTATTATTTCACATTGTAAAAATAATATATTGACTGTTTCTACTGAAGCATATTTCAGTTGATTTTCTGAAACAATGATGTACTATAAAAACTTGTATGGTTGCACTTTTACACTTTCACCCCATTTTTCTTTGGCCACATCCACTATGCTCAGGGGTTATTCCTGGCAGCACTGGGAATCAAATCTATGTTGACTGTAAGACAGTGACCTATCCTCTGTACTATCTCTGTGGCCTGACAATTTTTTAACAGCACCTACATGTTATCATCTCACAGCTTAAATAAACAGGGACATTGTAGAGTGAATGTGGGAGGGCAGTGGGAGATGAGTGAAACAGACAGTGGAGCAAGAAACAGGCTCCAGACAGTTTTCAAGAAATAAGGCTGGCTCACCAAGAAAATACTGGCCCTGAAGAAAGAAATGGAAGAAAGAGGGCTGGTAGATACATACAGGGCTTTTCATCCTAAAAAAGGTGAATTTGCATTTTTTCTCCAGTGCACATGGAATGCTCTCCAAGATAGACCACATGCTGAGCCATAAATCGTTCCTCAATAAAATAAAAAAAAGATAGAAATTGTGTCAACTATTTTCTCAGACCATGATGCACTGAAAATGGAACCACACACAGACACAGGGAGTCAAAACAAACACCTGAAAACTAAACAGCTCACTGCTCAACAACCAGTGTGTCATAGAAGAAATCAAAGGAGAAATACAAAGATTCCTGGAAACAGTGAAAATGAAGACACAGACTATCATAACCTGTGGGACACAGCAAAAGCAGTGTTAAGAGGAAAGTTCATAGCTCTGCAAACATTCCTCAGTAATGAAGAAAGGGCCTACATAAATACTCTGACTTTGCAGCTCAAAATATTATAAAAAAGAGCAACAAAAGGAGTAACAACTAGGAAGAAAGAAGAAAATAAAAAAAAACTTAGAGAAGAAATCTATGAGCTGAAACCAAAAAAAAAAACAATCCAAAAGATTAATGAACAAAGAGCTGGTTCTTTTAAAAAAATAAACAAAATTGACAGACTTGTAAGGAAAGGGAAAGAGAGAACCCGAATAAATAGAATCAGAAATGTGAAGGGGGACATCATAATAGAAACCACAGAAATCCAAAAGATCATCAGAGATTACTTTGAGAGCCTGTATGCCACAAAACATGAGAACCTGGAAGAAATGGATAAATTCCTGAAGTCCTATAACCTCCCACAGCAAACAAGAAGACCTGCAATAACTGAATAAGACTATCACCATTGAGGAATTGAAACAGTAACTTAAAGTCTGCCCAAACACAAACCCCAGGTCCAAAGAGATTCAATAGTGAATTCTTCCAAACCTTTAAGGATGACCTACTGCCAATCATTTTCAAGCTCTTCCAGGAAATAGAGGAAACAGAAACACTCCCAAATAGCTTCTCTGAGGCACATATCACCCTGATATCCAAAGCAGGCAGAGATAACACACACACACGCACACACAAAGAAAACTACAGACCAATCTCCCTGATGAACACAGATGCTAATATCTTCAACAAAATACTAGCAAACAGAATCCAAAGACTCATCAAAAAGATTATACATCATGATCAAGTAGGATTCATCCCGGGAATGCAAGGATGGTTCAACATTTGCAAGTCAATCAACATAATACATCATATCAATAAGGGGAAAAAATAAAAACCATATGAACATATCGATACATGCAGAGAAAGCATTTGACAAGATTCAACACCTGTTCATGATAAAAACCCTCCAGAAAATGGGAATTTAAGGAACCTTCCTCAATAGTGTCAAAGCTATCTACCAAAAGCCAACAGCGAGTATCATTCTCAATGGAGAAAAACTGAAAGCCATCCCATAAGATTGGTGACAAGTCAAGATTGCCCATTCTCACCACTTCTATTCAATATAGGACTGTAAGTACTTGCCATAGCAATTAGAGAAAAAAAGGACATTACTGCATCCAGATAGTCAAGGAAGAAGTCAAGCTATCACTATTTTCAGATGACATATCATACCTAGAGAACTCTAAAATCTCTACCAAAAAGCTCCCAGAAACAATAGATACCTATAGTAGAGTGGCAGGGTACAACATCAATACCCAAAAGTCAGTGGCTTTCCTATATACAAATAATGAAAGAGAGGGAAGGGATATTAAGAAAACGATCCCATTCACAATTGGGCCACAGAAAATCAAATACCTAGGAATCAGTTTAACGAAGAGCATAAAGCACCTATACGAAGAAAACTATACAACTCTGCTTCAAGAAATAAAAGAAGACACAAGAAAATGGAAGCACATTTCCTGTTCGTCAATCAGGAGAATCACCATTGTCAAAATGGTACTACTCTCTAGAGCTTTATATAGTTTCAATGAGGTTCCTATAAGAATACCCATGACATACTTCAAAGAATTTGACCAAACACTCCTGAAATGTGTATGGAATAATAACCCCCCAAGAATAGCTATAGCAATCCTTAGGAAAAAGAAGATGGAAGGAATCACCTTTCCAAACTTCAAACAAAGTAGTAGTAATTAAAACAGCATGGTATTGGAATAAAAACAGACCTGTGTACCTATAGAATAGAGTATCCTGACACCTAGCCTCAAATACATGATCATTTAATCTTCGATAAAGGAGCAAAAAGTATGAAAGGAGCAAGGAAAGCCTCTTCAACAAGTGATTCTGGGAAAACTGGGCAGCTATATGAAAAAATGAATTTGGACCTACATCTAATACCATGCATAAAAATCAAATCAAAATGGATTAAAGATCTCAATATCAGACCTGAATCCATAAAGTACGTCGAAGAAAATATAGGAAAACCCCTCTACGACATTGAAGCTAAAGGCATCTTCAAAGGTGAAACATCACTAACAAAGCAACTGGAAGCAAACATAAACATATTGGAAACACCATCTGCATTTTTATTTTCATAGAAACACTATTCACAATAGCCAGAATCTGGAAACAACCAGAGTGCTCGAGAACTGATGACTGGATTAAGAAACTGTGGTACATCTACAACCGCTGGACTAGAGACATTACCGAATGGATCCCACGGGATGTCAAAAGATCACGTGGCTGCCCACCTACAAGATGGTCAGACTTCCTTGTAAAGACCCTGAAGGAACGGTTTGAGGCTCCTCATATTCCTGAATCAACCAGATGCCATTGGGCTACTTTGGCACGTGATAGGGTCCAATGGAAATGTTACTGGCGCCTGCTCGAGCAAATCGATGAATAACGGGATCAAGTAATCAAGTGATCAAGTGGTACATATACACAATGGAATACTAAGCAGCTATTAGGAAAAAATGAAGTTATGAAATTTGCCTATAAATGGATGGACATGAAGAGGATCATCACTGTATTACTGTCTTCCCGTTCATCATCGATTTCCTCGAGCAGGCCCCAGTAACATCTCCATATGTCCTGTCTCATGCTAGTAGAGCCCAAGGCATCTGCTTGCTCCAGGAACATAAAGAGCCTCAATCCATGCCGGAATGAGATCTATAATTGTTACTGGTATTTGGCATATATATCAAATACAACTCGGGTAGCTTGCCAGGCTCTGCCGTGCAGGTAGCATATTCTTGTATGCATCTCTAAGTCCAGCATTTATTGATGAACCACGCGGCCGCAAGCGGCCGCTTGAGCCAGGCGCTAATAGGCTGGTCTGCTGGGTGGAGGTCCGACGAGAGAGAAGTCCGGATGTGGAAAATGGAGGCCCTCATGGAGTGGGGGGGGGTTCGTCCGGCTTGTTGCGAGGCTCTGCTGGGGTGGTGGGCCAGGGCTAGAACCCACCATCCCTCCCGGGCACCTCGTGAGCGGCTGGTCACGGGGAGAGCCAGTAGCAGCTCTGCCCCATGTCTGCGAGTCTCTGGACCTACATACCTGAGCCGGATTTAAGAAAGACGGCTGCAGGGTGGAACTTCGATGAGCCGGGCGCTGATAGGCTGGTCTGCTGGGTGGAGGTCTGATGAGAGAGAAGTCCGGATGTGGAAAATGGAGGCCCTCATGGAGTGGGGGGGTCGTCTGGCTTGTTGCGAGGCTCTGCTGGGGTGGTGGGCCAGGGCTAGAACCCACAATCCCTCCCGGGCGCCTTGTGAGCGGCTGGTCACGGGGAGAGCCAGTAGCAGCTCTGCCCCATGCCTGCGAGTCTCTGAAGAGGATCATGCTAAGTGAAATTAGTAGAGAGAAAGGTACAGATATAGAATGACTGCATTTATTTGCGGTATATAAAAAATAGCATGGTACCAATATCCAAGGCCAGACAAAACATGGATCAGGAGGTCTTGTCAGTGGGTAGAACCTACTGCAAATGTGTGGGAGTCAGAGGTTAGGTAATACAGTGAAAGGAACAATGTACTAAAAATTATTGTCAATGATAATACCAGTGAAGAACTGAGCATTGAAAGAAGGAAAAGGACATACATGATACCCTCTAACTATATGTATTGCAAGCCACAGTGTGTAAAAAGAAGGAAGAGAGAGAGACAGAGACAGAGAGAGACAGAGAGAGCGAGAAAGAGAGCAGTGAAAATTGTCTGCCATCGATGCAGGCTGGGGGAGGGGGAGAAATCATGGGGTATTGGTGGAGGGAAATGGGCACTGGTGGAGGGATCCAGGTGCTGGAACACTATATGACTGAAACCCAAAATATGAACAATTTTGTAACTGTACATCTCAAGGTGGTATAATAAAAAAAAAAAAAAAAAGGAAAAAAAGAAACAAGGCTGATTCCTCCCTAGTTGTCTGCTGTCCCATCTGGTGTCCTGGGTGATGGAAGCAGCGTGAAATGAGGCACTGGGAAACGGGGGTGCTCACAGTATTTCCACTGAGTCTGAGACACAGGCAGGTTGAGCAGGCAGATGTCTCAGCTTAGCTCTTGCCACCATGAGGGTCTGTCCATGGTTGGTGGCCATGGGTTCAAGAATTTCCTCTCCCCAGCTCCTGAGGGTGCTCTCAGAGGGCAGAGGAGCCTCAGCAAGCTAGGGAGCTGGACCTGTGCCCAGCAGGAGAGTGAGGGATGCGCTTCAGCCTGGAGCCCGGCTTTCACTGGTGTTTGCTCTCTGCTTGCTGACTTCCTGTGGGTGCTGATGATTCCAGAATGTCAGAGAGAAAGAGAGAGAGAGAAGGAGAGAGAAAGATACTCTTTTTCTGATATTAGCCACTGAGGGTCTAAGTGGACACTGGAATAGACCAGCCCTTGGCCCAGGTGCCCCCTGCAGCCTGCGTGCACATCCGGGGGTGACTGTCAGCCCGTAGTGCAGAGGGTGACAGATGGCGACATAGCGATCATAGGACATCACCACCAGCAACACCAGATCAGCAGAAACAAACATAGTTTGTATAATATCTAGGCGGTGCATTCAGCGAGGGAGATGACTGAGCTGCCCATCAGGGAGTTGATGATCATTTTGGGGGGCAGTGACAGAGATGCAGCAGAGGTCAATGAAGGACAGGTTGGTGATGAAGAAGTACATGGGGGCGTGAAGGAGGGGGTTACTGATGATGTCGCTGATGGTCAGCAGGTTTCCTGCCATGGCCCCCAAGTAGACCCCCCAGGAACAGCGCCCCCTCAAGAGCTGCAGCTGGCGGGAGCCGGAGATGTCCATGAGCAGAAACTCGGTGAAGGCTGTGATGTTGTCCATGAAAACTGAGGACCCGTGGGCACCTGGGAGGAGGCAGGAGTGAATGGCTGTGCAGGAGGGAGCAGCCTCCACCTCAGGGGATGCCATTCCCAGTCCTCCCATGTACACACAGGGATGCACAGGGTCTTCCTTGCTTCTTTTTTTGTCTGTCCTGGAGGGTCAGCAGCTCATTTCAGACACTGGGGGCAGAGACTTAAGGGAATGGAGCATCAAAAGAGTCTGTGGTGAGCCAGTGCCTCCCTGTGTCCCTCCCTCCTCCCCCAGACAGCTCCATTGCCTCAGTGCCAGCTGCAACATATCCAAAACCCAAGAGTGAGATCCCTCCATCCCCCAAACCCATGTCTCAGATTTTCCTGAAATCCTTTTATCAAGTCCAAGGATCCTAATTAGAGTAAATTTGTTCTGGTTGTGTCATGACCGCTAAATAACAAGAAAAACCTGTTCATCAAAATATTCCTTTTCTGGAGAGGGAGAGAGATGCAGAGACAGAGACAGAGACAGAGAGAGAGAAGAGAGGAAAAGGGGGGTACCTGCTATTGAGGCAGCTTGGGGGTAGGTGGGAGGGGATGTGGGTACATTGGTGATGGGAATGGGGCACTGTGGAGGGATGGGTGCTGGAATACTGTATTACCAAGAACCAATTATGAACTCGTTTGTAATTGCATGTCTCATGGTAGTATAATAAAAATAAAAAACATTCTTTTTCCAGTTAAGTTTAATCAGTGAGTAAATAATTATCGTTGGAAACCAATATCTGGGGGTAAATTTTGTCTATTCATTTATTATTAAGAGTGTGTTATAATTGTATCATTATTCCCAAAACATTGAGGGAAAATGTAATTAGTTACTGTCCATGGTGTGTGTCTGTTATGTGTATGTACATATGTACATGCATACATACATATATATATATGTGGTAGATATGTATATCATTGCGAGATAGGCAGAGATGTTTGGTAAATTATGTATGAATTTGCTTTGAATACCTTTAGTCATTGTATTATATAACAACCATGTTTGCCAGCACAGTTTACGTTTTATCCTGACTGTTCTGAAGTCATATCTTTGATAAGAAATGGTGACATCAGTCAGCAGGTGGACATCATGTCTGAGGACACAGGGCATTTGGAATGAGCAGGCCTCCAGTTTTCCTCACTCTGGGCACCCGCACACACTGGTGAGGGCAGTCCATCCTGGGTTCAGCCCCTCAGGTTGCCTTTGGTACTCTGGGAGCTGCTTCACCTGCATGGGCCCTTGTGAAGGTGACTCTGGCCTGTGTAGGCCCCTTTCTCCTAGAGGTCAAACAGAAGGTGGCCCTGCCTGATCCTGAGGACACAGGGCAGGCCAGTCACTGGCGGGGACACTCAGCAGAGTCTCTGTGTCCAGGAGGAGGCGTGGGGGTGTTAGTGAAAACAGCTCTCACAGGCACAGACACACAACCCCCCAAGTGCTGCAGACACTTCACTCACCTCATGGCCTGTCCTGGAGACGCACATAGATACCTCATGTCCTCCAGGGCCTGGCTCAGGGATCGGTCATCTCAGTGCCTGGGCAGCATTCCTGGAAGGGCAGTTTCCTGTATTTGCAGCTGCATTCACTGTCCAGAGAGTGACCGAATGTCAACATCCCAGGAGATGGGGCAGCTGAAAGTCAGAGCATATGTAGCATCAGGCATCTGAATACATGAAGACACCGCACCAGGTTTTGTAACCCAGATTGCTACAGCCAGGAGAGGGACTGACCCAGGGTCCGTGAGTGCAGGGCCTGGGCTGACTCTGCTGCTGCCTCTGCTCTGAGTCCTGTTGAAATTGGCTTGTGAGGGACTTGCTGTGGCTCAGTGCTAGTATCTCTGACCCTCCTTCTTTTTTATTTTTGTTCCCGAACTTAATTTTTTTATTTTTACAATTAAAAAAGATATACAATTAAAAAGTTCATATTTGGGTTTTGGTCATACAGTGTTCCAGCACTCATCCCGCCACCGGTGCCCATCTCCCACCACCAACGTCCCCCGGTTCCCTCCCCCTCCCCCAGCCCTGCTCCATGGCAGGTTCTTTATTTCTTTCCGTTTCTCTCTCTTTCTCTTTTCCTTCCCCTCCAGACTATGGATTACAGAACATACATTAAAGGGTTGTCATGTGTATCTTTTTGCCTCTATTTAATGCTCAGTTCTAGGTTTGACCCTCCTTCTTAACAGTCTGGTTTCTTGGGAGGCAACACTGGGTCAGCCCCTGGGCAGAGGGACCCACCTCTAGAGATACTCCTTCTGTGCCTAGGGAATCCTGGTATTGAAGAATCATTTCCTCAACAAAGCAATTAGCAACGGTTTCTGAAACACCTGATGCCTCTAGACTAAGTTTTCAAAGTGTTGGAGATTATAACTGTCATATACACAGTGTAATCAATAATGTACTTTTTACATTGGGATATTGACAATTCCTAATGTGAGACATTTTCATTGATTTTCTGAAATTAACACATACTACAGAAGCATGTAAGATGAAAAACTTTACCAAAAATTTGTTTGACCACTCCCAGTGATGCTCAGGGGTTAATCTGGGCAGTACAGGGATCAAACCCATGTTGGCTGTGAGCAAGGCAAGTGTCCTACTCTCTATACTATTCCTCTATCCCTCTGGCCTGACAAAATGGAATTTTTAATAGCATATGTGTGTTTCCAGCTACTATTCTAAACAAACAAGGACTAATACGAGGTAATGTGGGAGGTCAGTGTGAGAAGAAAGAGGCACAGAACTCTGATCTCAAGGCCCAGAGAAGGGCTGCAAGGACAAGGACCCCTTGTCCTCCCAGTCATCCACTGTCCAATCTGGTACTCTAGGTGAAGGAAGCAAGGTGAAAGGAGGTGTTAAGAAATGGGGTGTTACAGAGACTGGCACATATCCAAAAGAGCAAGAACAACAAGTGCTGGCGTAGATGCTGGGAATAGGGGATTCTCATCCATTGTTGAGATGGTCAATAGCCTGGTACAGCATTTTTGGAAAACAATATGGACATTCCTCCAAAGACTAGAAATTGAGCTCCCAATTGACCTAGCCATACCACTCCTGGGTATATACCCTGGGAAGCCAAAAACACACAGTGGAAACACCAATGCACTTTTATTTTCATAACAGCACTATTCACAATAGCCAGAATCTGGGAACAACCAGTGTGCCCGAGAACTGATGACTGGATAAAGAAACTTTGGCACATCTACACAATGGAATACTGTGCAGCTGTTAGGAAAAGTGAAGTTATGAACTTTTCCTATTAATGGATGGGCATGGAGAGGATCATGTTGAGTGAAATCAGCCAGAAGGAAAAAGACAGATATAGAATGACTGCATTTATTTGCATGACATAAATATATATATGTACATATTATGATACCAGTATCCAAGGTCAGGCAAAACATGGATCAGGAGGTCTTATCAAAGGTGGAAATTATCACAAACCTGTGGGAGTCAGAGTTTAGGTAAGACAGAGAATGAAACAGTGTGCTAATAATCGTCGAAAGTGCTAATACCAACCTAGAACTGAGTATTAAATACAGGCAAAATGATACACATGACAAACTTTTAAGGTATGAATTGTAATCCAAAGTGTGTAAGGGAAGGAAGAGAGAAAGAGAGAGAAAGAGATAAAGAACCTACCATAGAGGCAGGCTAGGGGGGGGGAGGGAATTGGGGTCATTGGTGTTGGGAAATGGGCACTTGTTGAGGGATTGTTTGAAACACTGTATGACCGTAACCCAAATATAAACATCTTATGAACGTCTTTGTAATTGTATATCTCACAGTGGTATAATAAAATATTAAAAAAAAGAAATAGGGTGTTGAAGGTGCCACCACTGAGTCTGAGATACCGGACAGGGCCAGCCCACAGGAAGACTAGCTCATCTCCTGTTACAAGAGTGACCACGCACAGTTGGTGGCCACAAGGTCAAGAATGGCCTCTTCCCTCAGCTCCTGTGGGATCCTCTAAGGGGGAAGTGGGGCCTCAGCAGGCGAGGGAGCTGGGGCCTGAGCGCAGCAGGAGAGTGAGGGATGCACTTCAGCAAGGAGCCTGTCTTTCACTGGTGTTTTCTCTCTTCTTGTTGGGTTTCTGTGGGCACTGACCCCTCTGTAATATATAGAGAGATCCTGTATCTTACATTGGGCTTTTAAGTCAGGAAATGATTAATTTGTGAGATGTTACTGTGGCATGACTCTGGTTATATTTAGTTTTAGTTAATTTTGTGACTTGCAGCCAAACCTAGTGGTACTATGACTTATTATAGGTTCTGAACTCTGGGATTATTCTTGGTGGGATCAGGGCATCTTACACTTGTCAACTCAAGCCAGGTTTGGCTGCATGATGGCAAGTGCCTTATCCCTACCTCACTCTAGCTTCTGAACATGTGCACCTTGTTGAATCACTTTGTTGGGGTAGATTTCTTCTGACATTAGTCATTGAGGGCCTAAGGGAAGGTCCAGCATTTAGTGTCAGTTCTGTGTGCATGAACCGTCTCTCTGCAGTCGCTGTGCACAGACATCTCTGACCTTCTGAACTGACCCGGCATGTAACTCACTCTGGTTATACAGGCAGTGGGCAGCCTCACAGCTGCAGGATTGTCTGCTGCAGGTGTAGACAAAGTGGCAACATCCATAGGCCTTATGCTGCCTCAGGGGTTCATGTAAGAACTTAACCCCATGGGACAGCGAAGCCTGATCATGGCATCACTCCAAAATAGTGCTTGGACACGTGTATCCTGGCACAGAAGGCGTGAAAGCTGCCCTGACTCACAGCACACAGGGGTGGTGACAGGAAAATCACAGTGTTCAAATAGTCACATGTCTGAAGACACAGGAATGACAATAACTGTTGGTGATCAGGTGGAAAGAAGCTCTCATTTACAAGCCCCAGTGACCAGAGCAGAACTGAGTCTGTTGCTGACTCTTGCACTGCATGGAAAGAGTGGCCACTATCACTCTTACAATACCCGAAAGAGCCCCATGGCAGGGCACACTGAAATCTGATGGGCCTGGGGTCAGCACATAGGAGTGCCCCTTCTGACAAAGTGTGGCCCTAGGGAGAACTCACTGTCTGTTTTGACACAGGTCCATCTTAACCCTCAATGCTGGCGGACAATAGTCAGATAACGTCCATGTGATGCTTGTGACTGGTCATGTCTCAAAGCCCACTGGACCCATCAACAAAGATGGAGAGAAGCATATTGTGACTTTGGCTCTCCCCATGTCCCCAATGGTCAGACACACACATTTCTTACACAGACTCTGAGCCTGGGGTTCCAGTCACCACACGGAGTTCATCTAGCAGAGACAAGGCTGCAGGAGGTAACCAGGAGCAGAAGTTAAAGCGTCCTGTGGGTCACTGTTGCAGATGGGATGGAGCATTTTCAGGGTGCAAACAATGGCTCCTTCCAGGGTCAGATAGGACCAGGATGAGGCTCCCTTGGGCTGAGTCTGGCTGCTCACACCAAGCTCCTGGTGAAGTGACTCTGCAGGGTGAGCAGGTGCCTGGAAGTGAACTCAGGCTTTGAGGGGTTCAGAACCTGTCACCAAAATCATCTATTCCTGTAAAAGGACTTGAAGAGCACCTCTGGTGATTCTTGGCTAGCTTGGCTGTGTGAGGGCTTGCTATGTGGGTACACCAGATGGTTCCGAGTCGTCCCAGGGCTGTGACTGCTAACAGTACAGAAGGAGCTTTAGCAGCACACAAGACCCACAGTGCAAAGCAAGTATATCACTTTGTCCCCTTTCCAAAATGTCACCCTTCCCATCACCTGGTAGGACAACCCTTACCTGTGCCTCTGTTAGGACATCTGATTGGACATGCTGGTCAGAGTTCACATGATCCGTGATGAAATTCTGTGTGATTACACCTAAATACCCTTATGGCTCCTACCAGATTTTTAAAACTTAAAATAAATCTCACCCCTTTATTGCCATAGTGATGCTGTTGTGAATGTCCAAAGTAACTACAGGGCGTGCCTGTAAAATTTTTGCTTTAGTTTGTGATGCTTACATTCAGGGCAGTTGTGCACTTGTGATTGCATCTGTGAGTTGAGCTGATCCTCTGCTTCCATAGATCAAGCGGTACCAAGGAATACATGAGGACATGAGAATTGCCAACAGCATCACTGCAAAGCATGAAGAGCAGAGCTGCATCGTTGGTCCAGGATCAAGCTAACTCATTTGCCTGCCAATGCAGCTGTAACCAGAAGATGCCAACCAGTCTGTTAGGACCTCTACATTATTTTGCATTTTTGGTTGTGGGTACACAGCAGGCAATTGTCAGGGGCTTATTTCTGTATGTGTTCAGGAATCACTCCTGGGGTACTCCAGGTCAATATGGAAAACCAGGGATCAAACTAGTATCAACAAGGACAAGGAAACCTCTGACCTGCTGTAATCTCATGCCTGACCCTACCATGTCTTAATCAAGAAGACATGGACACTGGATCTTCAAGTAGTTGCTGAACAATCTGGCCAGTGCAGAGCCAATGTCCCGGTTCCGTAGGCTGTAGATGATGGGGTTCAGGAATGCCGGTACCATGGTGTAGAACACAGCGGTCAGCAAACTTGAAAGGGAAGGTTTCTCTGCTATCGGACCTAGGATAGCCGTGATTCCAGAAACTAAAAACAGGATGAGTATGAGCAGCTGTGGGGTGCAGGTAGATAGGGCCTTGTTGCGGGCCTCTGCTGACCGCATCTTCAGCACAGCAGAGAATATTCTCACATAGGACAGGACCAAGGAGGTAAAACAGCCCATGGCAATGCCAGAGCTGACTGCAAGGATGACGAACTCACAGAACTGGACCTCGGATGACGATATCCTCATGATTTGAGGGATGTCACAGAAATATTGGTGGATGATGTTGGACTTTGTGAAGGGCAGCCGGAACATGTTCCCTGTGTGGACACTAGAATAGACCAACCCCTGTGGCCCAGGAGCCCCCTGTTGCCTGCGAACACATCCGGGGGGTGACTGTCAGCCCATAGTGCAGAGGGTGACAGATGGCAACATAGCGGTCATAAGACATCACCACCAGGAATGCCAGATCTGCAGAAATAAACACAATCTGTAGGAAGATCTGGGCGGCACATTCAGCAAGGGAGATGGTCGAGCTGCCTGTCAGGGAGTTGATGATCATTTTGGGGACAGTGACAGAGATACAGCAGAGGTCAATGAAGGACAGGTTGGTGATGAAGAAGTACATGGGTGAGTGCAGGCGGGGGTCACTGACGATGGCGCTGATGGTCAGAAGGTTCCCTGCCAGGGCCCCCAGGTAGACCCCCCAGGAACAGCGCCCCCTGCAGGAGCTGCAGCTGGCGGGAGCCAGAGATATCCATGAGCAGGAACTCGGTGAAGGCTGTGACGTTGTCCATGAGAGCTGAGGGGCTGTGGGCACATGGGAGGTGGTGGGAGTGAGGACAGGGGCAGGAGAGGACAGCCTCCACCTCCTCCTCTTCTCCTCAGAGTCTGCACAGGCAGATGCACAGGCGCCTCCCTGCCTTTTAGGGTGTCTCTATCCTGCTGTTCATTTCAGATACTGGGGAGCCGAGCCTTAGGGGATAGGAGCACCCTGAGAGTCTGTGGTGAGGGAAGCCCCTCCCTCTGTCCTTCCACCCTTATTCTACTTGGAAAGTGCTTCAGTGACACTTGCCAACATATCTAGTCCCCAAGGGTGAAGACACTGCACCCCCCATAACTCTACACCCTCAACACTCTGTTTTTCAGATGTGTTCATCTTGTCCAAGGATTCCAATTACAGTAAATTTTCTCTGGTTCTGCTATGAGTTCCAACGAAAAAGGAAAAGCTATTCATTTAAATATTCCTTTTCCTAGTCAATTTTATTCAGTGGGTATATAATTATTTTTGAGAAACCAGAATTCTCTCTCATAAATTTTGTAAAATTAAACCATTTATTATTCAAAGTGTGTTATAATTTTAATATTATTCCCACAGCATTGAAGCAAATAGTCTTTGTCCTTTGTATTTGTGTATATATGTATCTGATTATATATGGCAGATATGTATATCAGTTAAGACATGTTTGTAATGTGTGAATTTGCTAAGTACACCTTTACATCATTGCATTCTTTACCATTCATGTTTGCTGTCACAGTTTTTATTATATTCAGACTGTTCTGTAGTCTGTTCTTAGATAAGAAGTTGGTGACCAGAGTCAGTGAGTGGACATCATGTTCCAGGTCACAGGGCATGGGAACAGGCAGGCCTCTAACTGCACTTGTTCTGGGTACTGGCACACACTAGTGAGGACAGTCCCTCTTGGGCTCAGCCCCAGGGAGTTTGTAGTTCTCTGGGATCTGACTCACCTGCAGGGGCCCTTGTAATGGTGACTTCAGCCTGAGTGGGCTCCGTTTTCCTATAGGCTAGAGCCGGAGGTGGTGTCGCCTGTTCAGGTTACACAGGACAGGGTTGTCACCGAGGGACACTTAGCAGTCTCTGAGTCCAGGAGGCTGGTGTGGGTGTGTTGTTGGAAACAGCTCCCACGGACACAGATCCACAGCTCCTGCAATGCTGGCGATGCTTCACTTACCACATGGCCTGTCCTGGCGATCTGCGCACACACCAATGTGCTCTCCAGAGACTGGTCAGGTTCAATTAGGGATCACTCATCTCTGTGCCCAGGTAGAGCTCCAGCCATGGCAGTTTTCTGTCACTGTAGCTGCCACCACTGCCCAAAGAGTGACCAAACACGGACATCATGGGAGACAGAGCAGTTGATAGCGAGAGCAGAAGCTGCATCACGGGAAGGGTTCTGAGCACACATTGGCTCTGGACCAGGTTCTGTGACCCAGACTTTTTAGAGTTAGAGTTTGGACTGCCCTAGGCTCCCCAAGTTAGAGCCCAGGCTGCCTCTGCTGCTGTTTGCTTCGAGTTGTTGTGGCTACTGTGTGAGATGCACTCCTAGGCTGGGTGCTGGTGCTTCTGCCCCTCCTTCTTATCAGCCTGGTTTATTGGGAGGCACCGCTGGGTCAACCCTGGGGCAGAGGGACCCACCATCAGAGATGTTTTTTTCTGTGCCTTGGGAATTGGGCATGGTAGAATCATTTCCTCAGCAAGCAATTACCAACATTTTTGAAACACCTGGTGCCATTAGAGCAGGTTTTCAAAGTCTTTGAGGTTAATACATTATCATAGTTACAGTATAATAAATAATATATTATTTTACAACGTAAAATAATACATTAGACTGTTTCTAATGAAACAAATTTCCGTTGATTTTCTGAAATAATGATGTACTATAAAAGCTTATATGGTTGAACTTTTATACTCCCACCCCATTTTTCTTTGGCCACACCCACTCATGCTCAAGGGTTATCCCTGGCAGGGCTGGGAATCAAATCCATGTTGAATGTAAGTAAGACAGTGACCTATCCTCTGTACTATCTTTCTTGCCTGACAATCTTTTTAAACATCACCTACATGTTATCAACTAGCAGCTTAAATAAACAGGGACATTGTAGAGTGAATGTGGGAGGGCAGTGGGAGATGAGTGAAACAGACAGTGGGGCAAGAAACAGGCTCCATACAGTTTTCAAGAAAAAAGGCTGGATCACCAAGAAAATACTGGCCCTGAAGAAAGAAATGGAAGAGAGAGGGCTGGTAGGTACATACAGGGCTTTTCATCCCATAAAAGCTGAATTTGCATTTTTTCCAGTGCACATGGAATGCTCTCCAAGATAGACCACATGCTGAGCCATAAAAGTGTTCCTCAATACAATAAAAAGATAGAAATTGTGTCAACTATTTTTCAGACCATGATGCACTGAAAATGGAACCACACACAGACACAGGGAGTCAAAACAAACACCTGAAAACTAAACAGCTCACTGCTCAACAACCAGTGTGTCATACAAAGGAGAAATACAAAGATTCCTGGAAACAAGTGAAAATGAAGACACAGACTATCATAACCTGTGGGACACAGCAAAAGCAGTGTTAAGAGGAAAGTTCATAGCTCTGCAAACATTCCTCAGTAATGAAGAAAGGGCCTACATAAATACTCTGATTTTGCAGCTCAAAATATTAGAAAAAGAGCAACAAAAGGAGTCCAAACCAGGAAGAAAGAAGGAAATAAAAAAAACTTTGAGAAGAAATCTATTAGCTGAAAACCCCCCAAAAATCCAAAAGATTAATAAACAAAGACCTGGTTCTTTTAGAAAAAAATAAACAAAATTGACAGACTTGTAAGGAAAGGGAAAGAGAGAACCCGAATAAATAGAATCAGAAATGTGAAGGGGGATATCACATTCGAAACCACAGGAATTCAAAAGATCATCAGAGATTACTTTGAGAGCCTGTATGCCACAAAACATGAGAACCTGGAAGAAATGGATAAATTCCTGAAGTCCTATAACCTCCCACAGCAAACAAGAAGACCTGTAATAACTGAATAAGACTATCACCATTGAGGAATTGAAACAGTAACTTAAAGTCTGCCCAAACACAAACCCCAGGTCCAAAGAGATTCAATAGTGAATTCTTCCAAACCTTTAAGGATGACCTACTGCCAATCATTTTCAAGCTCTTCCAGGAAATAGAGGAAACAGAAACACTCCCAAATAGCTTCTCTGAGGCACATATCACCCTGATATCCAAAGCAGGCAGAGATAACACACACACACACACACAAAGAAAACTACAGACCAATCTCCCTGATGAACACAGATGTTAAGATCTTCAACAAAATACTAGCAAACAGAATCCAAAGACTCATCAAAAAGATTATACATCATGATCAAGTAGGATTCATCCCGGGAATGCAAGGATGGTTCAACATTTGCAAGTCAATCAACATAATACATCATATCAATAAGGGGAAAAAATAAAAACCATATGAACATATCGATACATGCAGAGAAAGCATTTGACAAGATTCAACACCTGTTCATGATAAAAAACCCTCCAGAAAATGGGAATTTAAGGAACCTTCCTCAATAGTGTCAAAGCTATCTACCAAAAGCCAACAGCGAGTATCATTCTCAATGGAGAAAAACTGAAAGCCATCCCATAAGATTGGTGACAAGTCAAGATTGCCCATTCTCACCACTTCTATTCAATATAGGACTGTAAGTACTTGCCATAGCAATTAGAGAAAAAAGGACATTACTGCATTCAGATAGTCAAGGAAGAAGTCAAGCTATCACTATTTTCAGATGACATATCATACCTAGAGAACCCTAAAATCTCTACCAAAAAGCTCCCAGAAACAATAGATATCTGTAGTAGAGTGGCAGGGTACAAAATCAATACCCAAAAGTCAGTGGCTTTCCTATATACAAATAATGAAAGAGAGGGAAGGGATATTAAGAAAACGATCCCATTCACAATGTGTGCCACAGAAAATCAAATACCTAGGAATCAGCTTAACGAAGAGTATAAAGCACCCATTCGAAGAAAACTATAAAACCCTGCTTCAAGAAATAAAAGAGGACACAAAGGAAATGGAAGCACATTTCCTGTTCGTCAATCAGGAGAATCACCATTGTCAAAATGGTACTACTCCCTAGAGCTTTATATAGATTCAATGCAGTTTCTATAAGAATACCCATGACATACTTCAAAGAATTTGACCAAACACTCCTGAAATGTGTATGGAATAATAAACCCCCCAAGAATAGCTACAGCAATCCTTAGGAAAGAGAAGATGGAAAGCATCATCTTTCTCAACTTCAAACTCCACTACAAAGTAGTAGTAATTAAAACAGCATGGTATTGGAATAAAAACAGACCTGTGGACCTATAGAATAGAGTATCCTGATACCTAGCCTCAAATACATGATCATTTTAATCTTTGATAAAGGAGCAAAAAGTATGAAATGGAGCAAGGAAAGCCTCTTCAACAAGTGATGCTGGCAAAACTGGGCAGCTACATGAAAAAATGAATTTGGACCTACATCTAATACCATGCACAAAAATCAGATCAAAATGGATTAAAGATCTCAATATCAGACCTGAATCCATAAAAGTACATCGAAGAAAATATAGGAAAACCCCTCCACGACATTGAAGCTAAAGGCATCTTCAAAGGTGAAACATCACTAACAAAGCAACTGGAAGCAAACATAAACACATGGGAAACACCATCTGCACTTTTATTTTCATAGAAACACTATTCACAATAGCCAGAATCTGGAAACAACCAGAGTGTCCGAGAACTGATGACTGGATTAATAAACTGTGGTACATCTACAAAATGGAATACTACGCAGCTGTTAGGAAAAATGCAGTTATGAAATTTGCCTATAAATGGATGGACATGATGAGGATCATGCTAAGTGAAATTAGTAGAGGGAAAAGTACAGCTATAGAATGATTGGATTTATTTATGGGTATATAAAAATGGCATGGTACCAATATACAAGGCCAAACAAAACATGGATCAGGAGGTCTTGTCAGTGGGTAGAACCTACTGCAAATGTGTGGGAGTCAGAGCTTAGGTAATACAGTGAAAGGAACAATGTACTAAAAATTATTGTCAATGATAATACCAGTGAAGAACTGAGCATTGAAAGAAGGAAAATGACATACATGATACCCTCTAACTATACGTATTGCAAGCCACAGTGTGTAAAAGAAGAGAGAGAGAGAGAGACAGAGACAGAGAGAGACAGAGAGAGGCGAGAAAGAGAAGTGAAAATTGTCTGCCATAGATTCAGTTAGAAATCATGGGGGTATTGGTGGAGGGAAATGGGCACTGGTGGAGGGATACAGGTGCTGTAACACTATATGACTGAAACCCAAAATATGAACAATTTTGTAACTGTACATCTCAAGGTGGTATAATGAAAAAATTTAAAAAAGGAAAAAAAAGAAACAAGGCTGTTTCCTCCATAGTTGTCTGCTGTCCCATCTGGTGTCCTGGGTGATGGAAGCAGGGTGAAATGAGGCACTGGGAAACGGGGGTGCTCACAGTATTTCCACTGAGTCTGAGACACAGGCAGGTTGAGCAGGCAGAAAGACTCAGCTTAGCTCTTGCCACCATGAGGGTCTGTCCATGGTTGGTGGTCATGGGTTCAAGAATGTCCTCTTCCCCTAGCTCCAGCTTCCCTCGCTTGCTGAGGATCCTCTGCCCCCTGAGAGCACCCTCAGCTCCTGCGGGTGCTCAGAGGTCGGAGGAGCCTCAGCAAGCTAGGGAGCTGGGCCTGTGTCCAGTAGGAGAGTGAGGGATGCTCTTCAGCCTGGAGCCCGGCTCTCACTGTTGTTTGTTCTCTGTTTGCTGACTTCCTGTGGGTGCTGATGATTCCAGAATGTCAGAGAGAAAGAGGGAGAGAAAAAAAAGAGATAAAGAGACCTTTTTTCTGATAGACGAGACAATGTGTATGCTACACATTTAAATTAAATGTGTAGCATACACATTTAAATGTATGCTACATGCATGGCAGAGCCTGGCAAGCTACCCGTGTCGTATTTGATATGCCAAATACCAGTAACAATTATAGACCTCATTCCCATGACCTGATGGAATGGTTTGAGGCTCTTTATGTTCCTGGAGCAAGCAGGTGCCCTTGTGCTTTACTTGCATGGCACAGGACATATGGAGATGTTACTGGTGCCGGCTCGAGCAAATCGATGAAAACAGGAAGACAGTGATACAGTGACAGTGATTAGCCACTGAGGGTCTAAGTGAAGATCTGACACTTAATGTCCGTCCTGTGTGTGTGTACTGTCTCTGTGCAGTCACTGTGCACAGACATCTCTGTCCTTCTGAACTGGACCCAATCCAGGACATGGCCTGGTCCTACAGGCAGTGGGCTGCCACACAGCTTCAGGACTGTGTACCATGGTGTAGACAGAGCAGCAGCATCCATAGGTCATGATGCTGCCTCAGGGACTCATGTAAGTACTTGATCTCAGGGATCAGAAAAAGCCTAGCCATGACATTGCTCCCTCACAATACTTGGACTTGTGGGTCATGGCACAGAAGGCATGAAAACTTCCCCCACTCACAGCACACAGGGTTGGTGCTAGGAAGATCACAGTGTTCAGTCACATGTCTGTAGACACAGAAATGAAAATAACTGTTGGTGATTTGGTGGAGAACAAGCTCTCATTCACACAGAACACAAGCTCTCACTCATACAGAACACACAGAACACAGATCAGAGCAGAAGTCTGTTGCAGAGACATGGCAATGGTCAGCGCTGACTCTTGCACCGAGTGGAAAGAGTGGCTGCATCTACACACCCAAGAGAGCTTCATGCAGGGCACACTGAAATGTAATGGGCCCAGGTGTCAACATATTGGGCGCCTCCTCTGAAAAAAATGTGGTCACTGGGAGGAAAAACTATTGTCTGCTGTGACACTGGTCCACCCCAAGTCTCAGTGGATGTGGACGATGGTCACACAATTTCCTTGTGGTGCTAGAGACTGTTGGTGCCTTAAAGCCCACTGGGGCCATTAACAAATATGGGGAGAAGCATAGTGTTACTTCCAGCCTCCTGTGTCTGTGAGGGTCATACTCACACATTGCTTACAGTCTCTGCTGCTGGGGTCCAACTCACTGCACAGGGTATACCTTGCAGAGACAAGGGTGTATGTGGTTCCCACTAGCAGGAGGCAAATTGTCCCTGTGTGCCACTGAGACTTGGGAACTGTGACCTGCGGAGGCCTGATGCAGAAGAGACAGATGACTTTCAGGGTGCAAACAGCGGCTCCTTCCCAGGACAGGCAGGATGAGGATAAATCTCCCTCTTATCTGGGGGGTTCACACTCAGCTATAGTGTGAGGGCAAGTCTTCAGGGGAGCAGGATACAGGAAGCAGCTCATTACTTGAACAGGGTCAGGGGCTGTTCCCCGAATCTTCTGTCCTCAGAAGGGCTCAGAGGAACACTTCTGGTGATTCTGGCCAACTGGGTCTGTGACTCAAAGAGAGGGGTTGAGTGTGTGGTGCTACACAGGCTCAGACTGGGATGACCTGGGCTATGCAGGATAGTACCCATCAGTCCCAGTGCTGGGGCTGCTCAGGGGACAGGAGGGGGGATCAGTGACACACAGGTTCACACTAGAGAGAAAGTACCTCACTAGGTCCCCAGTTAAAAATCTCTCCCCCCACCTCCCGTGGTATAGACACTTTTGCTGAGAGACCAGGTCACTCAGGACTTGGTTGTAAAGTTTGCACTTTAGTTGTGGTGCTCATATTCTGGCCACTGCGCTTCTGTGCTTGTGACTGTGAGTTGAGCTGGCTCTTGGCCCCATCACAGAGGAATCCCTGAGGGGCACTGGGAAATGCAGACAGCAGCTTCCAAGCACAAAGGGCAGAGCTGCAATGTAGGTCCAGGATCAGATTAAGGCTCACATTTGCCCGCCAGGGCAGCAGCAGCCAGCCAACAGAAATCAATCAGCCTATTAGCACTTCTGGCTTATTTATTTTATTTTATTGTTTTCTGGTTTTTGTGTTCAGAGCCGACAATTCTCAAGACTTAGCCCTGGCTGTGTTCAGGGAACACTCTTGGCACTGCTCTGGGAACCATATGAGAAACCAGGGATCAAACCTGAGGGGCAAGGCAAAGGAAGTCACCTACTGTACTAGTACTCCTCATCCTAC
>JAJIBD010023259.1:0-14636 GCA_021461705.1 Cryptotis parvus | reverse complement strand
CCCTCATTTAAAAAAAAAAACTGTATTATGCGCTTGTTAGTCCTGGTGGGCTGAATCAATAGATTTACAATTTTCTTCTGTGATTTTTTTCTAACTTTATCAATATTCTTTTTTGGGTCACATCTGGTGATGCTCAGAGATTATTCCTGGCTCTGCACTCAGGAATTACTCCTGGTGGTGCTCAGGGGACCATATGGGATGCCGGGTATCAAACCTGGGTCAGCTTCGTGCAAGACAAACACCCTACCTGCACCTGCAGTGCTATTGCTCCAAGCTCCCCCCACTCCCCTAGTACTCATTCTTTCTTATTTTGTATGTGTGTGTTTTGGTTTGGGTTTTGGGTCACACCTGGCTCAGGGATTACTCTATGCTTAGCGCTCAGGGATTACTTTTATTTTATTTTATTTTTTTTTTGCTTTTTTTTGGGGATCACACCCGGCAATGCTCAGGAGTTTCTCCTGGCACTGCACTCAAGAATTACTCCTGGCGGTGCTCGGGGGACCATATGGGATCCCGGGGATCGAACCCGGGCCGGCATAGGCCAGCCGCGATGCAAGGCAAACACCCTACCCACTGGGCTATCGCTCCGGCCCCATCAGGGGCTATTCTCAGTATCGAACAGTGATCCCTGGCAGAGCTCAGGGGACCGTATGTGGTACTGGTGGATTTAAAGGCAGGGCTGGTCACATGCAAGACAAATGCCCTAACCTCTGTACTTGCCCTCACCTCTGTACTTCTGCCTCTAAGGAAACTTAGTCAAGAGATCATGTTGAGTGAAGTCAGCCAGAAGAAGAAAAGACAAACACAGGAGAAGCTCCGTTACCTATGGAATATAGAATACTGGATGAGGAAACGCACTGCAGTGAAAGGGGAGTGCTTAGGTCTTCCTTGGCACCAGTGTTTAGAGAGGAAACAGAGAAGGAAAGAAATCCAGCGGGGAGAACAAGAAGTGATGGGCTAACAGGCATCACGGCTTCAGTTATACCATAGATATGAGTGAGGGGTAGAGCCTTATACTCCAAACACAGATTCAACAGAACTGAAAACATGAGATCTAAGTCGCAGCCACTGAAACTGTAATGTGCCTGTCAAGTTGACAGGTGGGGGTGGAGTTGGAGTTGGGTTGGAGAGGGAATCTGGGAACACTGGTGGAGAAAGTTGACACTGGTGGAAGAATTAGTGTTGAATTATTATATACCTAAAACACGACTATTAGTAACTTTGTAAATATGGCTCTTTGATAATTAAAAAAAAGAAAACTTAAGAGCAGACTCATAAAGTTTATGGCAAATTTCTTCCTTGAAGATAAGGAACTTATCTTAGGTATCACTTGTATCACTTGTCTTCCCGTTGTTCATCGATTTGCTCGAGTGGGCACCAGTAACATCTCTATATGTCTGTTACCTGCTAGTGTAGCCCAAGGGCACCTGCTCACTCCAGGAACATGAAGAGCCTCAAACCATTCCTTCAGGTCATGGGAATGAGGTCTATAATTGTTACTGGTTTTTGGCATATCAAATACGACACGGGTAACTTGCCAGGCTCTGCTGTGCGGGTGGTATACTCTTGTAGTAGCCTCTCATCTCGTGCATTTATTTAACTGAAAAGATCATCAGGAAAAGATTGGCTTTTCTGCTGGGTGGACCTCTGACGAGCTGGGCAGTCTGGATATTGAAAATGGTGGCCCTCATGGTGTGGGGGGTTCCTCTGGCTTCTTGCGAGGCTCTGCTGGGATGGCAGCACTTAAGTACCTACAGTATCTTAGTACTGTAGCTTTATTTTATGTTATCTAAGAAATTTTTAAACGTGTATGCGCTTTTCCAAATAAATGCTTGTTAAATAGTTGGCAACTTTATGAGTGAACGGTTTCTTAAACCTGCTGTTACAGAGTACTGCCACTAGATGGTGGCAGAACCATGTTTTTATGTAATAGTTTGCTATTTTGCTCCTTTAAAGGCTTTGAACCTTTGCTTACACAGGTTTATAGTAAGGTGCACAGTTACTAATGTATTTATTTAAACAGCAAAGTAATTAACTAAATAATGCATACAGATGGTAGACTTATGAGAAGATGTTCTTGATCTTTTATCATCAGGGAAATTCCAATCAAAACCACACCGAGGGTCAGGGAGATAATTGAAAGGGTGAAGCCCATGTCTTGCATGTACAGGGCCCTTCGTTCAATCCCTGACATGGTCTAGTCCCTAGGAACTACCGCAGGTGTAGAGCTGGTGGTGCTAATTTACCGCTGTGGTGGTGCTGCTCCCTGAGTAGCACCAAGTCACAGCACCAAATTCTGTGGCGGGAGGGCTTTAAGCAACCTGGGAGGCCCTCACCTAAAACAGAATGGAAGCCCTGCTCTGGGATATTACCTTACTCCTGTTAGAGTGATGTTCTTTCTAAAAGCCATGAACCAGAGCCGAAGGGGTCGTGCAGGGGTTAAGGGACTTGCCTTGCAAATGGCTGACTCCAGTTCTGCCTGTGGGCCCCCAAGCTCTGCCTGACCACAGAACCAGAAGTAGTCCCTCAGTACCACCAGGTGTGGCCCTAAAATGAAATAAATAAAGTAAAAGTCAAGAAGCCATCAGCGTGGGTAAGGATGTGGAAGAAAGGGACCCTCTTACACTGCTATTGGGTATATAAGACGATGAAACCACTGTAAAAACAGTCTCGGGTTTCTCAGTGGATTAATGATAGGACTACCACATGACTCAGCAATTCCACCTCTGGCTATTTATCCAAAGAATATGAAAACACTAATTCGAGAAGGTAGATGTACTCTAGCATTATTCCAAAATAGCCGAGATCAGGAAACAACCGAAGTGTTCACTGACAGATGAGCGGGTGAAGAGTACGTGCTATCTGCACATTATGTCCTACTACTAAGTATAAAAAAGTGGAATTTGCCATTATGGACGCCATGGCTGGAACTTAAGGGGATTATACTAAGTAAAGTAAGTCAGAGAGACAGACAGATACTGTATGATTTTACGCAGGGGAAAGATAAAGAATCAAAGAAAAAGCAAAACAAAAACAGAGCCTTAGATTCTGACAGCAAAATAGTAATTATATCTACCAGGAAGAGAATGGAGGCGGGCAGGTGGGACAGGTTGCCGGGGTCTGTCAGATCGTGGTGATAGAAGCTCGGCTTTCGTGGTGGGCATGGTTTGGCTTTGCACATGGTGGGGTGTGAAGATGTGTACCAAAAACCTGGACAGTTGTTACCTCAGCAGAATGATGGAACAAATTAATGGGGAGCACAAATTGGATCAAAGGAGGGTTAATCAACAACTGCCTTTTTATTTTTTAAGTTTTAGAATTAAAATAATTTAGAATTAAGGTTTAGAATAATTTTTAATACTTACCACTTATCTTTCTTGAATTCGTTCTGAATCTATGCAGGATTCATAGGCCATTTAAGGCTTATGTCGTGATCTACTTAGTGGTTTGAGACCGTAAACACTCGTTAGGTGTAAACATTCGTCAGGTGTAAACACTCGTCAGGTGTTTATAGTCTCAGTGGCACGTTTCCTGCTGTCTGTGTGAGCTCTAGATAGCCTCTTCAGTCATGGGGTTTCTCCCGGCTGAGCACAGAGAGCATTTCTATTGATCCTTTTTAATTAAAAACAAAAACATCAAAATACATTTTGTTTGTGCAAGGTTCATTGCAGTCTGCATGGTGCATTATGACTTATGAGCCCTCGTGAGCTTGTGAGTCAGCATAAGAACCAGATTAATGCAAAACAGTCTGAAATGGATGGTGGGATCCTCCCTGGGTCTGTCTTTGACCTTCTGTTGGGAGGCAACCTCTAACCTGAGTCTCTCCCATTGCTCAACTTTCCCCATTGAATTTTCTGGGCCTGTCATTTTCCTTTATGATCTAAACATGAACTCAGGAAATAGAGCAGCATTTTAGTCAGTTTGGACCCAAAGGAGTGTGAGACAGCGAGCACGTGATTGCTAAGTTTTCAGCAATTTGTTACACCAGATCATAGTACAATCATGAGTGAAAGTGTCTGATAATTTGCATTGACCAGTACTTGTTGATGGCATAAAAGACCAAAGCTGGAATCCCAGATCTGAGGTACAAATTAGATTGGAGGCCGTAAGGAGTTAGACAACCAGTGAGTATAATTAGACCAAGTTTGGAGGACGGAAAGGGTAGGATGCGTAAGAATGAATCTGGAAACATTCTGCTCTCTTTTCTGCAGCTTTTCTGGCTCTAATGTCACAGTTCCCCAGCTTCCTTATCATCAAATATTTCTTAGGACCACACCTAGAGGTCTTAAGGCTACTCCTGGCGGTGCTTGGGAGGACCGTATACCATGCCTGGGAAAGAACCAGGGTCAGCCACAAGCAAGGCAAATCGCTCCAACCCTATCTTCAGTTTCGAGTTGTGAATTTGTGTCTATTCAGTTATAGCAGCAAAATTCAAGTGGAGCCAGAAGTAAAAGTGGCAGAGGAAGAAAAGAGAGAAATGGATTCTGTGGAATCACTTAGGGAATGGCAGTATGTGTGAAATCCATTGCTGTATGGGCTCTGACACACAGACTGCTCCTATAATCTATTATAGGAAATCGGCATAAAGTATGTTTGAAATTTCACCTTTACAAATTGCATTATGTGGAGATTAAGTTATATGAAGTGGCCTTCCCATCTAAAATCTGTAGACCACATGATTGTATCTTATTCATTATCTCTCTCAGGAAACTTTTTTAGATATATATATTTTTCTCTAACCTCCACCTACCCCCCACGAGGGACTTTTTTTTTTTTAATCATAGATGTAGTGTATATCTATGGGTGGGACTCTCTGTGCCTTATGTATAAAATTAAAATTCCCCTCTTCCCCTCACATCCATGGAGGTTCAGTCGTAGGGACGAAATCAGCCCTGCTGAGAATGTATGATCAAGATAATTAATGTGCCTAGGTAAAATTAAGGTTATACTTAAGGGGATCATTAAAAAAAAGGTATTTTCATTTTGTAATGAAGAGATTATAGGACTCAGGAAGTGGTTTAGGGGACCAGAGAGATAGCTCCCTAGGCCGAGTACATGCTTTGCACGTGGGAGGCACAGGTTTGATCCCTGGCACTGCTGAGCCCCCGGCACCTCCGGGAGCAAACCCCAAGCCCAAGCACAGAACTGGGAGTAGCCTCTGAGCATCGCCAGGTGTGGCCCCAAATCCACCCACCCACCCACACATGCACAAGAAGTGTTCAAATGCTTGTCAACAAAGAGAGTTGTGCCATCCGCCTATCTTATTCGAAACTTCCTCTGCAAGAGTAAACATGTGATGTGCTGCCAGATCTTTGTAACATTTAAGATTATACCAGATTCTTGCTCCAAAATCACGACAAGCAGGGGGAGCATCTGTTTTTTCTCCCCATTTCTGTGCTTTGTTCATGAGCATAAACTGGTGCATGAAAGTGACTCTCAAAGGAGCCACTTGGCTTTGGGAGTGACTGTCCCATCGCTCCCCTAAAGGCAGAGACTCCTGTGTTAGTCGCTCTCCTGGTTTTTCATTTTTCCTCAGAACAGTTGAACAGTACAGGTGCCTCTGCTCTCGCTCATCACAGGGTTAGCTGTGACAAGATCCCAGGAGATAATAAAGCAGGATTGTAAACTCAAATACCTACCAGGACTAGGCAAATAGGAGAAATATGTAAACAGTGCTGTAGAAGGCGACAGTGCTTCTTCGGCTCAGGGTCACGGCAGGATGCTGTCTTCCTTGCTCATGGGCCAGGGTGGGTCTCATCTCCTTCAGCCAGTCTCATTCACACCTGCTCCACGGCCAACGGCATAGGTAGGAAAACTAGGGAAAGATTTGTCAGTCTTATTTTTTTGTGGGGAGAGGCTTGGGCCACATCCAGCTGTGCTCCGGGCTTATTCCTGGTGGGATTCAGGGAACCATATGTTGTGCTTGAGATCAGACTTGGGTCAGCCGTGTGTAAAGCAAGTCCCTTTACCTGCTGTACTAGTTAGTGCTCAGGCCCCGAAATGTTCCTGCTTGTAAACAGTGTGAGATGGCATGGTGCCAACAGTCCTTTTGGGTGGGAGGACACACTCAGCATTGTTCTGGATCTACTCCCAGCTCAGTGCTCAGCGGTTGCTCCCTGCAGTGTCTGGAGAACCATGTGGTACTGGGGATGAACCTGGGCCTCCTGCGTGCAAAGCGTGTGCGTTAGCCCTTTGGGCCCTCTGGAGGGATTGCCAGCCACTGTTCCTTGACCATGTCTACTGACATGATAGGTTTGGGATTTTGTGTGTGTGTGTGTGTGTGTGTGTGTGTGTGTGTGTGTGTTGTGTGCCCAGTATTTTGAAAGGCAAGATTAATAGACCTCTGTTCTCAACGTTCAGCCCAGTTTCCCCCAAGGTCACAAGTGTGACCCTCCAGCAGGTGCATGTGGACCACACTGATCTCCTGATGTCGGAGAAACTGACCAGGTCCTGGATCCCCTGCCCCCGCCGAAATGTCCTGCATGCGCGTCCCTGGGCCTCTGTTGCTGTTTGGGCCCTGTTCATCCCCTGTTGGGTGAAACCATGAATCCCTCTTCTTCATGGTCCCCTTGAAAGACCCCTCTGAAAACTTCATGGAAGGCCTAACGCTCCTCCATGCAAGGCCAGCACAATTCACTGCTCCCGGTCATCATTCCATGGCAGAAGCATGGGTCTAAGGTCTGAAGTGAAACCAAACTGGCCTGAAGACCCCTCACAGGACTCAGCTTTCCCCTGGCTCATCAGCCAGCTGTATTCCCTGGTGCCCAGCTCTACTTTTGCTGCCCATCTCGGAGCATCCCATCATGTCTCAGTACTGGACAAGCCCCAGTGAGTTAGCCCAGAAACAAGGCTGCCCAGATTTCTTGTTTTTAGTTTTATTTGTTTTTCTGTCCTATCAGGAAACATAAAAACGATCTGTGAAAAGATGTTAAAAAAAAAAAAAAATAGACCTCTGTTCTAAGACAAGAGTTTTGGATTTATTGGATTGTTGTTCCCTGTTCTTTTTTTGCCTTTTTTGGAGTTACACCCGGCTATGCTCAGGGGTTACTCCTGGCTCTGCACTCAGGAATCACTCCTGGCGGTGCTCGGGGGACCATATGGGATGCCGGGGATCGAACCCAGGCCGGCAGAGGCTGGCTGCGTGCAAGGCAAACGCCCTACCCGCTGGGCTATTGCTCCAGCCCCCTGTTGTTCCCTGTTCTTTGTCTCATCTGACTTTAGAACAGGCATCTGATTTTCCCGTAATGGTTCCATAAAGTGCTTTATATGGCACATGTTCTAGGACTATTAAATGAGTGGGTGTAACGCGCAGGGCCGTTCGATTACTCTCTCAACCATGCAGCTTGAGGGGGTGCCAATTCTGAGTCCCCTTACTTTCTCTGCTCAGTTCTCCATCTTCCTGTTTTCCTTCCTTTCCTTTCCTTCGAAAACAGCAGTTTAAAACTATGAAATAAGAGGGAATGGAGGGGGGGATTTCAAGATTTAAACTCTCCCTCACGTTGATGCAGTTCAAGAGCCGAAGTTGGTGGGAAGGGCTGTCGCTCAGCTGGCTGCAGTTCTGCCCACTCGGGGTGTTGCTCGGAACCCCACACTTTAGTTGCACGCTTTAGGGCCACAGTGTTGCTCACACATGTGCCTGCTGGGGGTTGTACCTTCCACTATTGGTGCATGGATTTCATTGTTTGGATCGCACACTCCATTGTGGTACTGGAGTCCGCAACAGCAGAGCTGCAGGGACCACACTTGGCACATGTGGGCAGCTTGGGGACCCAACTCGGGGCCTCACACTTGCAAGGCAGGAGCTTTTATCACAGAGCCATCTCCTGCACCTGGCTTGGTTATTTTTTTAAAGGAATTATGTCAGTCTGAATTCCTAATCCTATTTCTACACAGTTGTGAATAAATGGAGATAAGTAGATTTGTAATATTAGTTCAGTTTCCACGTGATCGCTTCACAGATAACCAGACTGACCTACAGCCAAGTAGTTTTTTGTTTGTTGATTTTTGGCATTTGGACCTCACTGAATGTGTTGTGTGCTACTCCTGGCAGAGCACAGGGGTCAAACTCAGGAACCCCCGCCCCCCGTGCTCTGCCCTTTGTGTGATGTGTTTCTGGCTCCTCAACAAGTGTTGACAAGGCACCATGAACGGGAGATGGTTAATTTGGTAATGGTTGTGGGCCATTGTTACTTGGCTTTGTTTTTGAACCAGTGCTGAGGAATCACTCCTAGCAGTGCTCAGCCATAGCTGGAGCTGCGGATCAAACTTGGGGTTGGCTGCGTGCAAAGCAGATAGAATGCCTGCCCTGGTTTTGGGTCTGAATAGGTCCAGGTTTCACACTCATCTCAGTGGGTAGATTAAAATGTCTAGGGTTAATTTTTTACCTTAGTAAAATCATTAGACTTTCTTTGCTTGGGAATAATTTTGTTTGTCTTTAAACCCATTATTATTTTTTCTTTTTCTTGTTAGTATTCCAGTGATCATCACTTCTGGTTATTTTCTGTCACTTCTTTTTCTGTTTCTCAGGCAGAGATGTTGAAACTCCAGCTCTGACTATATGAAATAGATTGTATCTTACTGGGGTTGTCTGTGTGCAAATGTGGTATCACTCTGAGTTTCCAAGAAGCAAATAACTCAGACTATTCTGGTTTGGCACATGCTCTCTTTCTTACCGCCATTGGAGTTGAACCTGGGAACTGAACACAACTTGAAATTTTGTGGTTTGGCTGCTAGAATTCAGAGCTAAACTTCCTGAAGTTAAAAATTATTAATGTTGAAATGTTTCAAGCCACTAAATAAACCTGAAAAAAAAGTGAAATGTAACTGTAACCAGCCCATAAAAATTGCATTAATTTTTTTTGCCACACCCAGTGGTGCTCAGGGACTTCTCTTGCTCTGTTCTGATGTGTTGTTCCTAGTGGTGCCATGGATCAAATGGGATTGGGTGTATGCAAGGTGTGGGCCTTAACCTCAGTACTCTCTATGGCCCACCAGCACTATTATTTTTAGAAGATAGATTGTGAGGATACATTTTTTTTTTTTTTTTTTTGCTTTTTGGGTCACATCTGGTGATGCTCAGGGGTTATTCCCTGGCTCTGCACTCAGGAATTACTCCTGGCGGTGCTCGGGGGGACCATATGGGATGCTGGGGATCGAACCCGGGCCGGCATGGGCCGGCTGCGTCAAAGGCAAACACCCTACCTGCTGGACTATAGCTCTGGCCCCATATTTTTTAAAAGAAATTCATGGGGCCGGGGCGGTAGCCGCGGTAGGGTGCCTGCCTTGATGTCCCGGCTTTCGGGTCAGTCGTTCTCGCAGGTCCTGGTGCAGAAACCTGGCTCGGAACAAAAAAAAAAAAAAAGAAATTCATGTTGTTGAAGATTTTATATACAGTTCTCATAATTTAATTATTATCTGAATTCTAATGCAAATTTATTTTATTATTATTTTATTTTATTTAGCTTTTTTTTTTTGGGTCACACCCAGCAATGCTCAGGGGTTTCTCCTGGCTCTGCACTCAGGAATCACTCCTGGCGGTGCTCAGGGGACCATTTGGGATGCCGGGGATCGAATTCAGGCGGCATGGGCCAGCCGCGTGCAAGGCAAACACCCTACCCGCTGGGCTATCGCCGGCCCTCTAATGCAAATTTAAAAAATGTCTAACAAAGACCAGAACAATTTTCTGTCCATACCCAGCAGTGCACAGGGAACTGCTCCCATCTCAGTGCTCAGGGGTCACTCCTGAGCACTGAGATGCTTGTGAGGCCATGTGGTACCAGGAATCAAAGGTGGTGGGTTTTCTGCATGCCTTCATGCAAACCCTGTGCTGTGGTCATTGAGCCCAGCCCCAGAAACCCTGAGCTGTATTCATCTCTCCAGCCCCAGAAATCTTTTTTTTGCATGTGTGGTTTTGGGCCACTCATGGTGATGCTGAGGAATAATCCCAGTGGTACTTGGACCAGGAGGTTGTGGGAATCAAATTTGGGCCTCCCGAGCATGCTCTCCACCTGTTGAGCTAGTTCTCTAGTCCAAACCCCCTAAATCTTTTTTATTTACTTATTTTATTATAGTTTAAGTAACAGATGCAGGAGTGTTAGTGTTGCTGTGGTTATCTCACCATCACTGAAGTGAGGTGCCTGCCACTCCCGGGGCCCTCCATTAATGCCCTTTTTGTTATATCCTGTCTGCGTCATCATTCCTCCTCGCTTACTTCCCTTCTTAGTTGGTATTCTCAGTTCTGTAATACAGAGTCAGAGGTTAGTTATAATTTGATCACTGTATCACTGTATCACTGTCTTCCTGTTCATGATCGATTTGCTCGAGCAGGCGCCAGTAACATCTCCATATGTCCTGTCTCATGCTAGTAGAGCTCAAGGGCATCTGCTTGCTCCAGGAACATAAAGAGCCTCAAACCATTCCATCAGGTCATGGGAATGAGGTCTATAATTGTTACTGGTATTTGGCATATCAAATACGACACGGGTAGCTTGCCAGGCTTGCCCTGTGGGTGGCATACTCTTGTAGTCACCTCTAAATACATTTATTTATTTGTAAATCAGCATTTATTGATGAACCTTGCAGCTGCAAGCTGGGCTGTGATAGGCTGGTCTGCTGGGTGGAATTCTGACGAGAAGGAAGTCCAGATGTGGAAAATGGCTGCCCTCATGGAGTGGAGGGTCGTCTGGCTTGTTGCGAGGGCTCCGGTGGGGTGGCGGGCCAGGGCCAGAACCCTCCACCCTCCCGGGTGCCGAGACTCACAGACATGGGGCAGAGCTGCTACCGGCTCTCCCTGTGCCCAGCCGCTCACGAGGCACCTGGGAGGGATGGCGGGTTCTAGCCCTGGCCCGCCACCCCAGCAGAGCCTCTCAACAAGCCAGACGACCCTCCACTCCATGAGGGAGAGCACATACCCTCCCACATATGAGGCACAGACTGGAGATGCCCTCAGTCCGGGGCATCAAAAAGTTAAGATGTCAGGTACCCGGCGGGCGCGATAGCACAGTGGGTAGGGGTATTTGCCTTGCTCGCGGCCGGCCCGGGTTCGAATCCGGCATCCCATATGGTCCCCCAAGCACCGCCAGGAGTAATTCCTGAGCGAAGAGCCAGGAGTAACCCCTGAGCATTTCCAGGTGTGACCCACAAAAAAAAAAGTTAGGTACCAAGCAGACACCACAGGGCAGCCATTCCAGGAGAGCTGACCAAGCACATTTCCTGTTGCTGCTAAACTGAAGCCACAAGGGGCTGGAGTGATGGTACAGTGGGAATGGCGTTTGCCTTGCACCACGACCAACTTGGGTTCAATCCCCAGTATCCCACATGGCCCCCTGAGCACCGCCAGAAGTAACCCCTGAGCATCGCCAGGTGTAACCCCAAAAAGCAAAAACAAACAAACAAAAAAAGAATTAGAGTGAAGCCACACAATTCTACCTAGTCTGCAATTCATAAAATGATAGCTTTGTGTCCCTCATCCCTCCATACAGGGAAAAAGAAGGTGCCGAAGAGATAGTAGAGGGTAGGGAAGTTGGCTTGCATGCAGCCAACCTGGGTTTGCTCCCCAAACCTGCATATGGCCCCTGAGCCCCACCAGGAGTGAACCCTGAGTGCAGAGCCAGGAGCAAATCCTGAGCATAAAGGTAAAGTACCAAAGAGCCACACCGTTTCGGTTTGCATCAGGTGACTGGGGACCTTCCCTTGTCCTTCACTGTGGTGGGTGGGGAAGTGGGCCGTGGTTCTCTGGACCATCAGCTTAAAGGGCGTGTCTGGCTTCACACTGGGAAGATACTGTTTCTACAGGATGGTGCCGGAGCTGCTCTCAATGCCAAACAGCTTGCCTGACACTCTTGTCATATTTCTCTATATACTGGGTGAATGAAAAACATCTTGTATTTGTCCCATCTCCTTCTGGCTTATTTTTCTCCAAAGTGGGCCAGAGGGATAGCATAGGGGTTAAGGAGCTTGCTTTGCATGTCGTAGATTTACCCGCTGCTGCGCAGAGCATTGCAGATGGTCCCCTGAGCACTGGGAGTAGTGGTGAGCACAGAGTTAGCAATAAGTCCTGAATATCTGCTGGGTGTGGCTCAAACCCCCCCCCCCAGAACCAAGAACCAACCAACCAACCAACCAACCAACCAACCAACCAACCAACCAACCAAGTTGCTACAAACTACATAATTTCATCTTTTCTTGTTGTCACTTAGCATTTCATTGTGTATATAGTAAAAGTGAAGAGAATTAAAATTTTAAGGGGAAAGTGCTAATACCAAACTAGAACTGAGCATTAAATACAGGCAAAAAGATACACATGACAACCACTTAATGTATGTGTTGTAATCCACAATGTGGAAGGGAAGGAAAAGAGAGAGAGAAAGGGAAAAGAGATAAAGAACCAGATTAGGCTTATGAAAGTATAAAAGTGAATTTTATCCTAAGAAGGGGGAATATTGGCTTTATTTAAAAGCTTTTACATTATAAATACTATGTAAGTATCTAATTAAATAAGTAAAGGATTGTAATAAAAAATCTCTATAGATGTTAAAACAAAACACCTGATCAGTCGTAGACCATTCAATATAAACGAAACATTAATTTGTTATTAAAAATGTATAAAATTTCTTAGCTAACTAGGAGTAAATAAACCTTTCTTAATCTAGTAGAGGACAACCACAAATTTCATGAGTGAATGCCATACTCAGTGCCAAGTGCTGAGAGGTTTTTTTTTTGTCTTTATATTTTGAATTACACATTTTTATTTTAGTTTTTGGAGTAACATTTGACAGTGCTTAGGGCTTACTCCTGGTGGGATTCAGGGGACCGGAGGGAGTGCCAGTGATTGAACCTGGGTGGCTTTGTACAAGGCAAGCTCCCTGTCTTATTTATCTTTATAGAAGCTCCTTTAACACATGCAAAACTGGTTTCAGGGCTCTGAATTCCCTTAGCTGTTGCCTGTCCCTGACACTTTGTATTATACCTTCAAATCTGAGTGATATTCTAGCTGGAGATAGTGTTCTAGGCGAGATGTTCATTTCTTTAAGCTGTATCCCTCCGTGGTCTTCAGGCTCACAGGGTCTTATTTGATAAGTCTGCTGCAAATCTTATGGAATTTTCTTTTTTTTTTTTTTTTTTGATCTTGTTGCTTTCAAAATTCTGTTTTTGTCTTTTTTTTCATTCTGAGTACAACTTGTCTTGGACATTTTCTATTTGAGTTTATTTTTGCTGGGACCCTTTGGACCTCTTTCATGTAGCTGCCTGCATTCCTCAACTTTGGGAAATTCTTATTTGTGATTTCTTTAACTATTGCTTCTTCATTGAATTCTCCTCTCTCTTCAGGGATTCTGATCATTCTTACATCTTTTCTCTTGAGTTCATCCCATAGTTCTGTGATGTACTTTGCATTTCCTTTCAGACTTCTCTTGTTTTCAGAGGTTTCTCAGATCTTTTCTTGGAGCTCCGTGATCTTTTTCTCAGCTACTGTTATTCTGCTGAGTTTTATTTTTTTTTTCAATATCACCACTGTACATTTCATTTCTGTTATCTCAGCTTGTAGTTTTCTCATTTTGATTCTCATACGTTTTTGTGTTTTGATACTGTGCTATTGTGTCTTTGAGATCTCTAAACATCCTCACCAGGATGTTCCCAAAGTCATTCTTTTTTTTTTTTTTTAAGTATTTTATTATACCACCGTGAGATATACAAATAAAAAAGATATACAATTAAAAAGTTCATGTTTGGGCCTTGGTCATACAGTGTTTCAGCACCCGTCCCTCCACCAGCGCCCATCTCCCACCACCAACATCCCCGGTTCCCTGCCCCCTTCCCCAGCCCTGCTCCATGGCAGGTTCTTTATTTCTTTCCCTTTCTCTCTCTTTCTCTTTTCCTTCCCTTCCAGACTATGGATTACAGAACATACATTAAAAAGGTTGTCATGTGTATCCTTTTGCCTCTATTTAATGCTCAGTTCTAGGTTGGCATTAGTACCCTCGACTATTATTAGCACCCTGTTCCATTTTCTGTCTTACCTAAACTCTGACTCCCACACGTTTGTGATAATCTCCACCTTTGACAAGACCTCCTGATATATGTTTCACTTGACCTTGGATATTGGTATCATAATATGTACATATATATTTATGCCATGCAAATAAATGCAGTCATTCTGTATCTGTCTCTCTCCTTCTGGCTAATTTCGGCTCAACATAATCTTCTCCATGTCCATCCATTTATAGGCAAATTTTATAACTTCATTTTTCCTAACAGCTGCATAGTATTCCATTGTGTAGATGTACCAAAGCTTCTTTATCCAGTCATCGATTTTTCGGGCACTCTGGTTGCTTCCAGATTCTGGCTATTGTGAATAATGCTGCTATGAACATAAAAGTAGGGATGGTGTTTCCGCTGCGTATTTTTGGTTTCCCAGAGTAGATTCCCAGGAGTGGTATGGCTGGGTCAAATGGGAGTTCAATTTCTAGTCTTTGGAGGAAAGTCCATATTGTTTTCCAGAAAGGCTGTACCAGCCGGCATTCCCACCAACAATGGATGAGTGTCCCCTTTTCCCCACATCCACGCCAGCACTTGTTGTTCTTGCTCTTTTGAATATGTGCCAGTCTCTGTGGTGTAAAGTGGTATCTCATTGTTGTTTT